>LIAE01010304.1:128254-195538 GCA_002287525.1 Diploscapter pachys
GATAAAATTTCTCCTATAAGTAACTAATTTTGTCTTGGAATTTTCTTTATACACAATAGCGAAAGACATAATTGCTAGTTCCATTTATAATCTCTAATATATTCCCTTATTGAAATGTTAGTAGATTTTTTTTTTAATTTTTCGAGTTAAGAAAATTTTAAAGAAATACCAAATGGTACACTAGAATTTCATTACAAAATTGAAGGCAGGATGCTATTTTCGAGGGATATTTTCATGCTCAAAAATTTGCAGAAAATAGGCTATTTTTACGTTGATTTTTACGTATTTTTCTTGAATTTCACGTAAGACGTAAACGTAAACGAAACGACCTCCTCATTTTGACGTAACACGAAAACGTAAACGAAACAACCTCCCCATTTTCACGTAACACGAAACGAAACGAAAATCGCTTAAAATTGACGTAAACGTAACGTAACGTAACGAAACGAAACGTTTCGTACAGCCCTGGTGGTGAGTGATATTTATTTATTTTTATACTTCGAGGAATTATCGACGACCCACTAAATATCTGGATGATAGGAGCCTTTTGAATATTTTTTTGAAACTTATTTGATTCATAGAAATTTGAAATTTTACAGAAACGACTCTTTTTGTCGATTCACAATAATTGCCTCTAAAGGCTTCATAAAATGGCGAAATTCTTTGAGAATAATCTACATTAGTATTTGCTAGTTTTTAATTACAAAGATATCCACCAAGAAATTTGCAGTGCTTCGAAACCTCAGTGTTGTACGTCTCTCTGAACTGGCACGACCCGGTTCTCGTTCGGGTCGTCATTTCGACCGACTCACCGTTGTACGTCTGTTGGTCACCGCTACTCCACTCCATCATTCTGCACCTCAAAAATACAACCAAAAGGTGAGTGAATTTTCTTATGATGCGAGACAGGGTACATATTGCGAAATCTAAATTACTCCAGCTTTCGTCTTTGATTGAGGCATAATTAAACTAAAATTTTTAATGTTTTTTCCATATTATTTTTGAAACATCAAATCTGAAAATTTTCCATCGTTGGAATTCCAGCGCCCTCCATATCGCTCCTCGTCACGGTGCAATGCAGATGCGCAAGATTCCACGACAATTTCTGATTCGCGCCTCGACGACCAACGAATTTCTCTTCGATATGGAATTGCCTAGGAATCATAGGTTATTTTTACTCCATTATTTAGCTTCTTTTTCTCGTCAGCTTTGTTTTTCAATACTAAATGATTTCTATGCCAATATTTATTTCGAGACGATTTGAGACGTGTAACAGTCGTTGAACTTCATTCTTGGAGATCTAAAATTAGAACACCGCCAATCACATTTTATCTGTTCATTTTGAGAATCCTCTGGTGCGTCCCATCGGTCGTTTGGGAAATGGGTCCAGGCACGATGACAGCCACGTCGCCACAACTCAGCGTGCTCATGAATGCTCACGAGATTCTCACAGTTAAGGTAAGGATTTGCGATATTATGAGTAGATTTTGAGAAATCCAATTTGATGCGTTTCAAAGAATTTACAAATTGTTTAAGGATTTCAGTTTTGCGATGGATCTATGCTGTCATTATTTTATGAATATCAAAATCACTCTCAATCTGTGATCATAAAATTGTTTTTATAGGCTTCAAGTACCTTCTAAATTCACGCCAGTACAATTTCTCAAAAACTCTTCGCCACAAGTTTATCGAAATTATGTAAAAATCTTATAATACGTTCCAAAAAAATATCTAAAACTATCCAGCCAAACAAATAGATATTCTGGCTTTGGTCGAGATAAAAATTAACTTTCAGAGAATTTGCATAACGAAACGTCCGTCTGATGCCGATATGACTTCCTGGCGCAGCTCGATCAAATCGATTCAACTCGAGTCGAATCGGGTCTGGACCTGGGCCGCTGACTCATTCACTTTCCGACTACCGTTCGAATTCAACTTCGCCGAGGTTTTCAGTGAGGTTGGAATTTTTTTTAACTTGAACAAAATTTATCGATCGGATTTGGTTTTAAAATTGAAATATCGATTCAAGATTGTCATATCACTACTTTATTGAAACTTATCACGACGCTTTCTTGCAAATTCATACCATTTTTTTTCGAAATTTTCATTCCCAACTTGTCATTTTACTAAAATAGACCTTTTAAGTTCATAAATGCCTTCAAATGGATGAAGATCGTGCATGAAGTGAAGAAGAAACCGTTCACTGCGGACAGTCCTCTGCCTGCCGACATTCGAATCGATATCAAGGAAGTCATTCTGCAGTTAGACGACGACACTTTCGAGAACCTTATGCAGAGCAGCTACGAACTCAGAGAGGATGAGGTAAATTATAGGTTTCAGAGAACTTACAAAATATTGAAAATCTGAAAAATTTGATATGCCTCATTTGAGAAGAGATTTACATATTCGATGTACTTTCATTAGTTTGTTACTCTGGACTCGATGATAGTTTCTCAATTTGAGGTGTACGAATGCGAACGACGCAGACAAATGCTGGAAGAGAGACTGCAAGCACTCAAAAAGGCGAATCCGCTGTTTTCACGTAAGAATTTCTTTATTCATATTTTTCGACAAGTTCAGACGATTATCTCTTATCAAAATAGCTTCAAAGCTCCTATTTTCGAAATAAGAAAATTAATACAAATTTTCCAGAGTCGAAAATGGAAGAGTTGATGGCGAGTTTGATCCAGAAGAACTCGGATATCTTCCTCGAGCGATGGCGGAAAGCCGAAGTCAAACCCAGACCGCTCTTCGTTAGCAAGTAACATTTTTAATTATACTTTTTGGAGTGAATTTTGAATACGAAACCTTTTCCCTTATATTTTTACGTGCAATTTCATACCTGCATCGGTGTAACTCGAGAAAATGAGAGTTGGTATTTTATGATAGTCCATGAGGAATCCATAATAGGGGAGATTGATAAGAGCTTGACAAATATTCGAAATCGTGTCAATATGAAAGAGATTGGCAGAATGACCCTTAGCATATTTCTCATAGTGATATTTCATCCCGAAAACATGTGCTAGCCTTCAAACTAGATGATGACTAGTTTAAGCTACGGAATTTACCATATTTTCAGTTAGTGAAAAAATCTAAGAGATCATCTTCTCACCGATTTACTATATGATTATGTTAATTCATTGGTTTTCAGATGGACGGGTTGGCACATGCGCGCGTACGCGGACCCCTTGCTACACGGCGAGTCGAGATGTGTCGAACTCATGAAGGAATTCGATCCGTTGAGGTAGACATTTTTTGTTTTAATTTTTGAAAACCTAATTCACGACGAATCAAAACTAAAAGAACAGGAGATGTATGAATTTGTATCTTTCGAGATAGTTTGAACCGATATGCCAATCTAAACGATCATTTTCTCTACTAGCTTTTCACGAAAGTAGATTTTCTGAAACTTACTATAATATTCAGTTTCTACCCAGAAGAAGGTCTCCATTTTACAACGCTCTGGGCTCGTTCGGTCGAATTCGACATCAATGAGTGGAATGTGCAGTTCAAGGTTTATTTTAGCTTTTTTTTAATTTAAAAAGCTCTTTTATTTATTCAAATTTTTGAAAAATTTAGGACTATCCTATTCCCTATATTCTGGCTAAAGACATGCACTTTTTCGGAACTCTCGTTGGTGCAGAGGAATGTGAAGGTAATTTTATTGAATTTTTCAAAAATAAAAAAAAACAAATTTTAATAAGAAAAATCTAAAGATCCAAATTTCAGAAACCGGTCGAACTCTGAGAGAATGCACAGTGCCTTTGCCTCATCCCTGGCCAACGCACACGGTTCAAAGAAACATTTCCCCGCTTAAGTTCTACTACGATATTCAATGCGGTAGGATATTTATAGGTTTCAGAGAAAGTTCATAAATTTGGAAATTTTATATAAACTAATAGATGTTTTAGTCCCTTATTCAAAGATACAAAATCAAATACTCCGAAACAATTGCATTTTCTTTATTTGGAGTTTCCATATGTTTCAAGGAAGACGTAGAATTTTCATCCACGTCGATTTATCAATTGCGCGTCCCTGATGCACGGCAACGAAAAATATTTCATTTTCCAAAAAATACAAAAATCCACTCTTGAATAATCAATTTTTTCTTGTGTATTTAAACGAACTTCTCTATTTCCGTCTGGAATAGTTCATTTCGCTAGCGCATATACGAACCCCCCCTCCCTGAGAACCACCAATAAAATTCAAAATATACTTTTATTCCAGAAAGTTCGGAATTCAACGCGACGTACGGACCGTGCTGGGAGCCGAGTCTGTCGATGATAAGCCTGACGTGGAACAACATCTCCTCGCCGTCCAAGGATCCCTCCCCGCCACTGCCCTTTTGGGACAAAATGCGTGTCCTCCTGCATGGACGATTCTTTTGGATCTCCAGCAAGGTTAGCGCTTTTTTCCAATTTAAAGTATCGTCATAAGATGGCCAAAAACGAACAAATCAACTTGAATTTATATTTTCATTTTTCAATCTATTTTGAAACATAAATTTGTTTTTTTTTAATAGTTTTGGCGATCAACAGAATAATATCGATGTATTGAAATCGACGTGTAAGGCTTCGAATTTCATATTTTCTTGAACTCATATATTCATAATTCATTAGCTCATCTTATAGGTTCTAAACTTTCTAAGTTATTTGGGCTACATTGCTACTACATAACGTTTTGCACATACGATTCATTAAATTCACATCAATTTGAAACTTACCTATTCCTTAAATGAATGGTGAATTTTTCAGTTGGTGACAACGATGCTGGCCTCCCCCGACCCGTACAACACGACGGAGACAGTGGAACTGTGCTGGGACGACTTCGCGATGGACTGGGCGCTCGGCGAGATTCGAGTGCGGTGCGGACTGAGAATGTTCGTCCGGACTGCTTCCAGATACGACGACTCCAGGGTGCTCTACCTCCCAGATTTGAAACTCAGGATCGTTTTGGGTAAGAATTCTCTCGTTTTCTTTAAATTTAGTTAGGTGATATTTTTTGATTTTATAAATTCACTCTCATCTTCATTGACGAAAAACTTTTTCTTAATTTTAACAAGCTTCTATATTTCTATCTCGATTTTTAAAAAATATTTGAAATTTAAACGTACTAAAACGAACAATTTCTGCCGGTTGATAATTTATTTATCGGCTTTTCGAAACTTATTCTCAACATTTTTCTTAGAAATGAAGAATATTATTTTATTTTGTTATATTTTCAGATTGGATCTGTTCGGGCGATCCACACGACCACCACTCGGCTGTCGTTTGCGCTCCACACAAATTGCCTCACTATTCTTCGGTGAGAAGTTTGAAGTTTTGCTCTGAAACAATGAATACTTTTGCCTTAATGAAGTGAAAAGTAGCGTTTGGGACTAAAGTACCTCAGAAACTTGAAATAAACCCAGTCAAATACATTTTTCCAACGATATTGACGATAACTGCGGTTAAATTCAGGTCGAGCAGCACGATTCGTACCGTTCATTCCGCTCCTCTGCTCTGGATGTGTCGTATTGTTTTGATGTTGCGGGAGCGGGCGAGACCGGGGACAGACTTCCGAATGTGCTCCTCTTTGCGAACACCTTCAGATGCTTTGAGTTTCTTTATGTGAGTTTCAAAAAATGATTATATTCTTACGTGCTATTTTTGTAGAATAACGTTAGCATAATGCGAATGATTTATATGACTTATTGAATTTGAATAGATATCTTCATGTAATTAAAATGTATTTTTGCAGAATACTTATTACTTGAGAAAATTGTAGACAGTCTGAATTTATTATTGATATTCCTCGTTTGAAGCCCACATCAAATATTTTGATTTTCAGAAAACGCTAATGATGAAGAATCGCAATGTGCGGAAGGGACGAATCTTCGGCGTCGATGCGTTTCTCAAACCGCAATTGAGCAAGCACATCAGGTTTCGGCGACTCATTTTTTACTCATTTTTATCGGTTCATGACAAACACATACCTATCATCGACCTATCTTTATCAATTATATTTGAAAGTCTTGTGAAACATGTCATAGAAGGCTTATAAGGTCTTGCTATTTCAAGGAATATCCAAGTGGCCGTGAATCTGCCCCGCTTCTATGTGACTTACTGGATGTCGCATTCGTCGAATTATGGCTTCCGGGTTTTCTCCGAGGGACTCAACTTGCAGGTAGAACCTGATATCATGGGTTACTGTAGATAATCGTCTGTTATATTTTGACTATGTAGAGATTTTTTTGAATTCTGAATTACAGTAAAAGAAAAATCGAAATGTACCTTGACTATATTGGGCTGTGAAAGGAAATTTTAAAGTAATGATTACTGTAGAAAATCTTTGATAGTTGACAGATTTCTAAATATATTAGTTTCAGGCCCATCTGAAACAGTCTGTTCAACCCACGAAAGAGGAAGACGTTACGAGGCGCCGCAAGGTCTACGCCATTTCTCCGCAGCACGTTTCCGCGACGCTTTGGGGAACTGAGGTTGCAATTTTTGTTTGATGTTTTTTTCCTTTCAAATTACGCTAAAATAATTTATGATAAAATATTATTCTCTCAAGTCATCTAACACCAATAGTTGCAATTCGTTATATTTTATTTGACCATTTTCTGAAACATATTTAAAAATCATAGATTAGAAATTAGACCCATTAGTGGGTTTAGATTAGAGATTCGATAGAAGTGTGGCATTATCGAAATTTTCATGCTATTTTTTCCGATTCACTCTTCAAAGAAGGATTTTAAAACGATGTTTCAGGTGCACGTCTACGGGAATGGTCGCTCCCCGTCCGAGAAGCCCACCGAGGAGACCCTGCTTCTGGGTCTGAGCCGAGTGTCGTACGTCAGAGAGAACAACGCTTCGGCCGACAACGCACTCCACAGGCTGACTGCGCATGATTTGAAGGTAGATTTTTTTTTTATTAAATGATTTTTGAAAAATAGCGTGGAGGACCGCGCGCTATCACTTACATTCTTCGATCATTTTTAAATAGATTTTGAGAAACGTATTTGGACTTGATCTTTTAGAATGTTATTAAATGCAAGACATTATCGTTCTGGTTTAGTATAACGTGAATAAACCATTGCCTTGAAACACAACTAAGAATCTGCTTGAATCTACTTGATTTTTTCTGAACATTTTTTGAATATTTACTTCGTTGATATGATAACAGGATTGGCTGACTTTCTCAAAGTTTTATTTGAAATTGATTTGAAACACATTTTTAGATGTCCTGGACTTCGTCGAATCGCGATGCCTGTTTGACGATAGCTGACGGCATCCACAGAGCGCACATGCTTAGGAGGATTCTCAGTAACGACGCTATCAAAATGATGAAGGTTGGCAAGTTATTTATATCATGCTTTAAACTAAAAAAGGGTTTGAACATAACAAATTGAAATCGCTATTTAATAGCACATTTATCCGATTTTTGAAACATATTTGGTTTGATGCTAGATATTATTTTGGGAATTATCGAAGTTCGAATCAATTTTTAGAAGTAATCTTCACTAAACCCCATTTAATCGAATATGACATGTTGTAGCAAATTCATATAATTTTTGAAATTTATCATTTTTTCCTACAGTAGTTGCTTTATCATGGCGAAAATTCAAGATGACTCTTATTGGCTTTCTAAAACTCCCTTTCAAAAGTTAATTCGATTTTCAGTTGCACATGGAGGAAGAGCGAAAGAACGTGGATTCGCAGAAGAGTCAGACCAACGTGCAGTCGGGAACACCTAGTGGAAAGGATCAGGTAGGAAAAATGTTTTTCCAGATATTCTAAATTTCTTCCCTTCAAAAATGTTTCTTTTCATTTAAAAAATCCAATTTTTGTTAAAATCCATCTTCCAGGGCCACAAGCGAATGATCTCGATGTCGGACGCGAATCAGTCGATGCTCAATCAACTCATCGGCGAGGCTGGCACCAAATTAGTGGCTCATTGCGAACAGGTATTTTATGTTCCATTCATTTTCTTGGTTTATCCTTCAGTATTAAAAGCCACCATTTTTCGGTGAAATTTAGAAGAAAATTCAACGTTTATAACCATTAAGTTTGACGAAAACTGACGTTCTTTATGAAAAGTATGAAACCTATCATTTGTTTTCAGGCTACTGATCTACCTGTTGATTCCCTGCTTGGCGTGATACAATGCACGGCTGATGACGTTCTCTCGATTCATTGGCAAGGTAATTAGCATAATCAAGGCAATAATGATAGTGATTAATCGGATAGCTATATCTAACTAGTCAAACTACTAGATATGTAAATCCTTTATAGCAAATTATGAAATTTTTGAGACAGCAAATTTCAGTTGATCTCTTGAACAGTCAACTCGTTCTGAAAGGCTGTGAAACGGATGGATATCTTCTCGTAACTGCGGCGAGGGCTAGTCTCACACAGAAAGTAAAAAAAAATGATTTTGCTTAATTTGATAAATTACCACTGTCACGCTTCATCCTATCAACTTTTGAGTTCCATTCTAAAAATAATTTTCTTTTGAACCCGTATGGAATTTCAGATACACCGCAACATTTGGCGGAATTCTCAGTTGCTCGGGAAGAAGTCTTGGAGCGCCTTGTTAAGTGGGATGCAGGTTTGTTATATTTCCTTCTGAAAAAACGACTTTCCGATTTGTTCAGTACTTTTCGCCTGTAACTATTGCTACGGGACAAAACAAGGAGCATTTTCGGTGGTTGCCGAGAGAGGTCATAGAAGAACGCGGCCCGGACACGAGTGTCCTCGAGGATACGGTGCAGAAATTCACAGCGACTGGAGAAGCTGTGGGTGGGGTTGTTCAAGGTAATTTTTATCTTATCCAACTTTGGAATCATGATAAACGTCAGGTCCGTTTTCACGATTTTGATAGGTTATGATTTTAATTTTTTTTTTTTTAAATCGATCCAAATATGATTTTATTTTCTAAATTTAACTTTTAGAAGAAGGCACCCAACTTCAGCGAATCGTTTCTCGCTGCAGCTGCCAGATCTACTTCTGCTATTTCTCAGAAGAACTCAAAACATATTCTCTCGAAGAGAAGGGAGTGCCCAATGTAGGATTTTTCTAGATTTGACATTTTCTCGACTATCTGAATTAAGTCTCAAAGGAAATTTCAAATCATTTCACATTTTCTTGAAAACATATCTTTTTAAGCATCTAAACTTTGAGAGAATGATTTTTTCCTATTTTAGGTCGAAAAAGACCCCATTCTGAACGCGGAGGACCAAGGCGTCGATTGCTTAACGTTGAAACACAACATGCTCGAAGCGACTAGCAACTCACAGCAGTATGAAATGGTGGTAAGCTGACTTTTTTGCCTTTTCAAATCTTATATTTCGTAAGATTTATATTTACGAATTAAATTGCCTAAAAATGTTGCTCTCAGAATACGAAAATTTTGTTTTTATCACGATAGCAAATTTTCTAGTTTATGAAAATTTTTTAATACGAGTGCCTAGATTGGAAAAATAACTGGTTCTTTGAAAGAAATACACATCTAGACATTTTGATTAGAAATATTCCCAAGTTCATTTCTTTTATCTTCTTGGGATTTTTGAAAAGAATTCTCTTCAGGTGGACATCGTGAACAACCTCGTGCTGTTCGTGGATCCGAATAAGAAACAGCTGGCTGAGAAACGACGAAGGCTTAGGTTCGAGTGCCAACTCAACGAAATGGGCCAAATGAAGGACGCCATCATTCAGCAGCAGTGTGAAGTTAGGTAGCCATTTTTTCGCTTTTTGCCATTTTTTAAAATATGTTTCAAAGAAATCATATAGATTATTCTTGCTCCACTGGTTAATGAAATGGTATTGTTTCCTAATTTCTAACACAACATAATTCATTAATTAAAAATCTAATCCAACGAATTCTACCGTTTTGTAAAAAAATGATTCAAATAAATTTCTATTGCCATAAATCTCTAATAATATTTCGCATAAGACAATGCTTCGTGTGTTCAACTCTAGTGATTTTAGTAAATCACAAAAAATTCCGATTTCTCTTGTAATTTAAAAATTACGCTAATTTCTGTTAATTTTCAGAGAGATCGTTTCATTGATTCGTAGCTTGGAGCGTCAGCTATTCTATTTGGACACGACTTGCGAAGGGGAAAAGGACGAGGCAAAAAGAAAGGAAATCGAAGACGAAATGGAGGAGCACAAGCAGAGACTCGCCACGCTGTCTGACCAACTCGCTATTTATATCAGGCTAGTATTCTTAATTAATTTATTTTTCTCTAAATACTATTTTGTTAAACCATGGCATTGTTCGATAAAAAATGAATGACAATTTATACGAGATTAGGGAATTGAGCTAACGAATCAGGTGAAATAATTTTTCTCTAAACCTAGAAAGTTTCAAACATGAGAATTTTTGGCTCATAGAAAAAGACACCGGGACACCGGGACACCCGTTAGAAAAAGACACCGGGTTTTCTAAGAAATAGTATGAGAAAGTGAGAGAAGAAAAGAAAAAAGCCGGTGTCTTTTTCTAACGGGTGTCCCGGTGTCCCGGTGTCTTTTTCTAGGAGCCAGAATTTTTAGCAATGATCCTAGATACAATATTATAAAGAGTTTTTCTTTGGATATCAGCTTTGTTTGAAGCATTTCTAAATTTACTATCTTCAGTTGTTACAAACAGCGTCAAGTGGAGGCGACCCGTGCGGCTGAATTCAAGCGGGTTGAGGACGATGTTTTCGCTGCTGTTGCACGACGATTCGAGGTGTGTTTCGAAGACTGCACCTGGAAATTGACGATGCAGGACGGACAGAGCGCTCTCGCCGAGATTCAGATTAGGAATTTCTTGTAGGTTCAGAGATTTTGTAAAATAATAAACACTTATATATAATATAGTAGGGTAGTAGGACATTTGATTTGTGAAATAGTAATATTCGATAGAGAAGTTCAAATCAGTTATTTCTTGTAGGTTTCACTAATCCTATGAAAAACTTGATTCACTCATCTACCCATTAATATCATTCTAAAAATTTCAACATTCAATTCAAGAAATTTTCCCTAAGTTAGTGTTTTGAGTGTATCATGCATTCGATGAATTACTGTTCAAAATTTCTAATTTATTAGTATTGCAAGTGAAACATATTTGAAACTTTTTTTAGTTATTCAAAATTCCTGATATTTTCAATTTCAGGTACACCCGCACAATGCGAACCGACAACTCGGGCGAGCATTTATTCGAAATTGGATCGATTCGGATAACAAATCTAATGCCTGAAGCCTACTATACTCACACTTTGCATAGGTAAGTGATAAAAAGATTAAAAATTTTCGAATTTTTGAATTTTCCAGAGATGAAAGCGGCACTATTTCAAGACAACCTGCAATTCGGCTACTTCTCAGGGATCTTCCTCCAGGTACTTTCACTCTATTTCTGATAAATTGGTTTGGTTTGAAGAAATGCTCATAATACTCGGCTTTTCTATCATTTTGCCAAGTCACTATGTCGTAGAATATAAAATTCAAACATTCCAATCCTTGATCATAAACGATTGAATTTTTTTCTTTTCATTCAATCATAAAAGCTCTTCCTATCATAATAAATCAAATAAGCTCCAATTTATTGTCAAAGATGAAAGAATAGAGAAGATTTCATTATATTGAAGACAATTTCGTACGTCACTAGTAAACTAATAAATTCTCTTTCAGTGGGAGGTATCAACGTGAAAGAGCACTTCGAGGTGAACATCTCGCCGATGGTGGCCGAATTGACT
The DNA here is from genome assembly GCA_002287525.1 of Diploscapter pachys. Lineage (NCBI taxonomy): Eukaryota > Metazoa > Nematoda > Chromadorea > Rhabditida > Rhabditidae > Diploscapter > Diploscapter pachys. The sequence continues at coordinate 139,977 of LIAE01010304.1, forward strand.
TACAAGTTCTTCGAGAAAATGATGCAGTTCTTCTTCCCCGGAAGAAACATTCACAACAACGAGAACAACAACATCGACTCCATCGATGAAAATACACAGGTGGGAGAATTTTTGAAGAACATTTCTTTAAAATTGATTATTTGTAATGTTTTTATGCAAAATTTCTATTTTACAGATACTTTTTCTAAAATATTTTGAGATATTTGTTGAAAAATAGCCATTTCCAGAAATTCTCGTTCACTCGAAGACTCGCTAATGGTTTGTCTATGCGAAGCAGCAAGACGAGTATGGAAAGGAAGGTTGGAGATTGATTCAATTTCGTATTTTTTTATTTTGAGCTGATTTACAAACGCATTAAAATTTTTATAAAATTTCAGGCCTCCTTAGCCTCGAAGGCCGTGATGGAATCAGAGATGGACGACATCGATCGAATGAGGGAAAGGGCGGACAGAAACAATCACTTCCTCTACATCAAAATACCCGCTGTTCCCATCATCGTTTCTTATAAGGTTCGATTTTTCTCCTATTTTAACTCCCCAGATGCCTCTTATTATGTGATCATAAATGCTACAATTAAACTGTCGAGAAGGTACTATTGAAGAATATTTTATCTTTTCACATAAAACGTTGCTCAATTTTAATGAAAAGTGGCAGAACGTAGTTTTGCGAAGATTACTGGGAATCTTTTTTTTCTATTTTTCAATTTTATGATTTCAGGGAACGAAAGAAAAATCGATCAGCGACATCTACCGTTTCCAGTTCAATTTTCCGCTCTGCGAGTGGCACGAGAAGAATTGGACTTGGCTCGATTTGGCTCTTGTCGTTCAGCAGAGGTGCAAACGAGCCGTCCTTTCGCAGGTATGAATAGTTTAGTTAGTAGGGAATTTGATCATGAACTTTGTCAACAAATATAAAACTTTGAAGGAAAGTTGAATTTTGATGATTTTCTTCAAACTTGAACAAATATCGATTCTTCAGTTCATGAAGCAAAAATTGTTACGAAGTCGACTTACCGGTGGCAACGAGCAAGTGGAATCCATCAGCGAAGAGGAGAAGAAAATGATCGCCTTGGGGACGGTAAGTTGAATTTTTTAAGAAGCATATATCAATACCAGTCGTAGATCAACCTCCTCCATTTATTAATTTTTAAATTTTTTCTGGAATTAAAAATCACAAATAATTTTTTTCAATACCGAACTAGAAGATGGCATTGAATGATTTTGACAGGGAATTCTATCACGATGATTTAAGATCGAGATGAAGTATGATAATTATTACCAAATATTTTGATTAAACTCTTTAGTAGTCGGCCTATCTCGATGCATTAAATAGTTATGTTTCCAGTTCTTATAAGAATTTTCTTAGACCTATTTCCAAATTTGACTTTTTCAATTTCAGCCGACCGCCGTTGAGAAAAAGAAACGTAAATGAATTGGACGAATTCAAAATTGAATGGAACGTAATTGTCATCGTGTAATATTGCACTGTTCTACGAGGTATCCAATTTTTCGTTTTTATTGATCTTCATTTGTTAAGCATTAATGTACAGTAGGCTTTGTAATTTCTGCGTTATTTTACTATTCTTAAAAATTTCGAGAAAAAATCTCTTTTCCCGAAAAAAATCGTCTTTATTCTTTTTTCAAATTTGTTACCCTGTCTTTTCCAGGCCGAATTTTAAAACTGAAATAATTTGTTTGGAATAGTAAAATGGAGCTGTATTTCGATGTTAGCATCGATTTTTTGAGATAGCAATCAAAATTACAATGATTTTTTCTTGGATTTTTGAACCAGGTGATTCATTTTAATACGGTATTTGCTGTGTGATAGGAGTATTTCGATTTGACACTTTATCATTTGAAGTTGTAAGCTTGATTTTTATGGAGTATCAGTGATAGTTAGACTAGAAATAATGAGTACTTTCATGCTAAATTTTTTGGGCATACTATCAAATTTCAAACTGTCCAGATTAGTTAGCTGATAAATAATCTCAGCCTGTCTTCAGTCTCTATCTCTCACCATTACTTGAGAGATCATGAAGAATTTTCTACAGATTTTATTCGCAAATCTTTCGAGTAGATTTCACTCAAATATTTCTTGTATGTTTCAAGATTTTCATATAATAGACATAAAAATATGCATTGATATTCTAACGATAATAGTTTTCCAAACAGCTCGACAGACAATTGACTTCTTTTAGAGCAGGTGATGCTTGTAATTACAAATAGGACTTTGCAAAGTACCAGTCACATTTTTTTCTGATATGATAAAGTATAGAAAAGGAAAGCTGACTCAAATTTTGAAAAGTCCTTTCTCACTTTTAATTTCCACGAGCTATAATTTCCTGATTTCCAAAGCATCGAGTTGAATGTGTTTTAAAACGTGCCACCCGCTAGCTTTATATCGCCATATTTATTTTTAGAAGGTCTTTTACGAAATAAAAATTCAATTTTTGATGTGTAGTTTTATTTTGAAATTTTCTTCGGTTAGTTCCGAAAAGTTTTTACCAGGAATTGCCGAAATTTTCATAATTGTTTATTTCGTTAATCCCAGAAAAGATGTAGCGAGAAATAGAGAGCAAATAATAGAGAGGGGAAAAGAAGAAAGGGAGAATCAAGGAAGCGCCCTTTCGACATTCCAAATTTGCTCAATGAGCCCTAACTTTGTGGATTTCGAATGATTATTCTAGCCACTTTTTACCTCTTTTTGAAAAAGTTGGGAAGTGTAAACTAAGAAATTTGTATAAATTTGCTAAAATTGCAACGTTAGTCTCAGGCTTGGTTGAAAAAATTTGGGAATTTCCACGATTTTCGGTTAATTTGAAGAAACTTTTGATATTTTGACTAAATTTTTGAAAATCAATTCATTTTAGGCTCAATAATAGGCTTTGAAAAGAAGTGCAGGTAGATAAAAGAGCGAAAAATTATGTGCCCTAATCGTGACGTGTACTAAAATGCTCAGCAAAAACCGCACGTATTGAAAATTTTACGTCTTTTCAAAATCGCTATTCTTTTCATGAAAATTCGATTTTATTAGTTTCCCTATAAATGTTTCTTTGAATCGATTTTTCTCTTCGAATTTGACAATTTTATCAACTTTGGTTAGCAATGATGAAACTCTATTGAAACGTTCAAATCTTTGAAATTCTTTTAGTCTTTCAATTGAAATTCTTTTCAGTATCCTCGTGAAGATTATCCTTTATCGACTTTTGTCATTTATCGATTGATTTAGTCTATCATGGAAAGGACCATCCTGCTCATATTTGGTTTGGCACTGACCTGCGCAGCTTTGACACAAGACGACAAACAAGACAAACCCAAGGGACCGAAGGTCACCGATAAGGTAGGTTTTCATATGCCATCGGGAAATAGAAATCTATCACCAAGGCAATCTTTATTTTGTTCGTTATGATCATGAAGTGAGATATTTGTATTTAATTGTTCATAAATTTGGCCAATTTTTGTGTTGAAATCTTTGTATGACCTATCGTGGAAAATTTTTAAGTGTAAAATTGAATTATCTAAGCATAAAAACTTTTAAATTTAAAAGAACCAAGCTTTACTTTTAGGTATGGTTCGACATCGAAATCGGAGGGGAGAAGATGGGTCGAGTGACGATTGGACTGTTCGGAAAGACCGTCCCCAAGACTGCCGCAAACTTCATTGAACTCGCCAAAAAACCCAAGGTAGAGTTCTATTCTGGATGAATAAGACCGTTAAAGAACGCGCTATTTCTATTTTCAATACGAATTTAAAGTACTTTTCGTGTATTATATTTTGCTGAAGTTATCATCGTTTTGGAATATTATTCAAAATTGGGACGAATTATTTCGCCGGAAAATAATCGTTAATGGTGATCCTCGCTAAACTTATATGATGCTCTCAAGAATTGGAATTGCAACAAAGGGGATTAATGAACATTCGACGATGTCAATTTATTTATAGGCTATTAGAAACTAATTTGACCCATCTATATTTTCAGGGCGAAGGATATGTCGGATCAATCTTCCATCGCGTCATTCAAGACTTCATGATCCAGGGTGGAGATTTTACGAGAGGCGATGGGACTGGCGGAAGGTAATTTGAATAATTGCCCTAATTAAGCCATTTGAATACTCTAAATTATTTCCTTTAATTACCCCAAATTAAGATCGATTTATGGGGAGAAGTTCCCCGACGAGAATTTCAAGCTGAAGCACTACGGAGCGGGATGGCTTTCGATGGCGAATTCTGGCAAGGACACTAACGGTAAGTCAGGAAATTTTTAGAGTTCTTTTTTTAATTTTCAAGAAAATATTTTCTAAATTGTCCAACGAGCCTTTTTATTTTTTCAGAGCAACAAATTTCAGGCTCCCAATTTTTCATCACGGTCAAGAAGACGCAGTGGCTGGACGGAAGACACGTCGTCTTCGGCAAAGTTCTCGAAGGAATGGACGTTGTTAGAAAGGTAAGCGGATATTTTTTGATTATTGCAACATATGAAACGAACCAATCAAATCTAAGACAGTTTATTCTGAGGAAATGATGAAACATATCTAATGCTGTGGTTTATAAAAATGACGTGTTCAAAGCTCGCCTATGGCAATTGTTTCTAGACATAGTAAATTAGATTAAATGTTTCTGAAACGTATGTATTTTGATTGAGCTACTCAATCAAGGTATTAGTTTTAGCAAAATATCATGCAAAGTAAATTATTTCTGAAACGTTTCGAATTTTCAGATCGAGAAAACGGAGATGGGCGCGCAGGACAAACCGAAGAAAGACGTGGTTATTGCCGCTGCAGGACACATTCCCGTTGAAACGCCATTTTCTGTCGACAAGACCGATGCAGTATAATTAACCAAAGGACTTTCAGAACCAAGATAACTTTTATCGATTTTCCAATTCTATTTTTTAAGATTCCATTTTATCGACTTCTAAATTATTTCTTTGCAGTTATTTCTAGGCCAATTTTTACAATTATTAGTGTTCAGTAGATTTTTCCGAATTTTTGTGGCCTTACTTGTTTGAAAACTTAGTGATACGATTTTTAGCAATGATTTGAAGCTTCCATTTCCAAAATTTTGTACGGTTATTTATAAACGAATAAATGGTCTCATTTTCAGTACTAATAATTCTAATAGTAAGTCTCTTATTATTGATCACAAATTCTAAATTTATTTTATTCAGCTAAAAACAGAATCATTTCGGTACGATCCAAGGCGCTGTGGTAGGTTTGATAGAGTAGCAAGTATTGGAGAGGCTAACTAAAATAAGTTGTCAAGAAAAATTCTAATTTTCATTTTTACACAAAATCTGCCCAATCTGTTTCGAGACTGGATCGTAATCGTCTCTGCTGCTGATTTTAAATGCCATAGACGGATCTGAGGCTAAGCCTAAAATTTAAACGTTCCTTGATCATAATGTTTTGATTACCCGACAAATCCTGGTCACTTTCGAACGAAATCGTCAGAATCGTGTAATTGTTCGCTTTCAGAGAATTTGCGATCATAATGGTTTTGACCATTTCATAGTCCTCTCTAAATGTTTTTATCTCCTGAAAAATGAGGAGGAAATATTTACACATGCGATATGATAATCGCGAATTTCGGTGTATCAACATTAGGCAGCAATGAACGATTTACGAAGTCTAGGCCTCTGAACGAAACAATTTAAAAGTTACTTCTTTTTACAAAATTTACTCATGAATAGTCGCTTTTGTATTATTCGTTGGTGGAGGTAGACCGTAGTTTTTCCAAAACGTGAAAAACGACTTGATTTCGTCGACTGATCTGAAAGTCTCACTTTAGTTATGTCTCACAAAAGTACTTTATGAAAGCCGTATATAGCTTTCGTCTGAAAGTGCTTCGCTTTCACAACTAATGATTACTGACAAAAAGAATCCGTAAACCATGGGGTCGAATAGTTGAAACAGCTCCGTTTTGGGATACGGGACGAGAGCCAATTGAGTGGCTCGGTTGTCGAATTTATCATAGCCTAATTGATACGAGTTGCCAGCGTATGAAAACATCGAGTATTGAATGTAGGTTGTGATGTCCTAAATCTAACTTTTCAATATGATATTGAAGGATGATGTTCATTTCATTCAGACATTTCAGGTATTTTAATACCTAATTCGTAAAGAAATTTAACTTGTTACGCATTTTACGACTTATTTTAGTTTCGATTTTTTTCTAACTCCATACCAGTGTTGCCTGTAACTTGTAGTCGATGTTTTCGAAGACGACGGCTAAATCTCCGAAGAAAGTCCGATTCGCTTCCGGACAGGACTGTGGCGTGACTGTATGAGAATCTCCCGCACAGACAAAGAATGACGCGGTCGAACATTTATAAGCCTCCCATTGCCCATTCTGCGTGTCCATCACGGCACATAAGTAACCTTTCGTCGGCTGGCCTAAAATACTCCGTCTTGATGAAATAACTAGGAAGGAATGATAGCTCTTACCATCTATCTAATCTAACTATTTTATTGTTATGGCAAAGTTTTATGATTACCACTTTTCCAATTATAGTAGCCAAAATCACTTCCATCAGTCCAGGACCAATTTTCACCATCACTCGTATTTAGCCCGATGAAAAACTGCCCTATGGTCGCATCGATACCGAACTCTTTTTGAGCCATTTGAAGGAGGAACGAGCTTTCGAAGGCGCTGAAATTCAATATTCTCTAGGGTTCCATTGTGAGTTATGATGAAAAAATGAGAATTTCGCACCATTGAGATCTAGCAAGATAAATTTGATGAGGTAATGAACTTTTTGGTTTCAGCTTTTACCTATGAATCGAAACGAGATGGTATCCGATGGATTGACAGTATTCTTCTGCCTGATTGAAACTTCCCACTTGACTTTCATCAGACATCAGAAATCGATAGCATCTGTAAGTTTGCTTGAAAATGGATTCTTTTATTTCGTGCGCTAAGATATCGTGAATAACGTTGATTAGAACTTTTATCTACTTATTTTTGGATAAAGCTACTGATTTGCTATACATATCACATTCCTTCTATCTAATTCTGCCATTCAACCTGATTCTATTTTAGATAACTGCTACCAAAATGGAGAAATCAATAAGTTAAGCGCATTTTATTTAGCCTAACCTCGATCCATCGAGCGTAAATTCTCCTGAATAACAGTCCGCATTTAATAAATGAGCGATAGCAAATAGCGAAATAAGTCGAAACGCAAAATTCATGTTTCCAGTGCAAAATGCGTACCAAATTCGAAGCTTAAATATTTTGATATAGTAATAAAATCGCTATCAGGTCTAATCGGATGATTTATAATTTGCATCGCACACCATAGGTCGATAACAAATCACTTTGACTTTCTTATTTGTGCGTTGTAGCATTTAGTTATAGCCTACACCTATTGCTCAAAATTCACATTTCGATTACGATATTTATTTATAGTTAGTACCTATAGTATTAGTTCATTACACACAGTTCTAATTTTAATAAATACATAATATTTTACGAAATTTTATTTCGGAAAAAATACCCCTTAATACTCTCCACTATCAATGAGAAAGCCTTTTCTCTTTCTTCGTCTGCGTCCTCACCACGACTTCCTTCACTTTTCACATTATTCTAACTCGCGTATTGCGTGCGACTCACACCATCGCTTCTGCCTTGAACAGTAGACGACGGTTTTCTCGCAGATACTGGAGAGTAGATACAGGCATTTTTGTGCAAATTCACATAGTGATATGTGCGAGCGAATAGACATTTTCAAGTGAATAAATAGATTTCCACAATCATAAAATAAGCTTTTTAACCAGGATTGGTATACAGAAAGAAAATTCCCCGTAAGTTTAAACAGAAACACAGTGTCATAAAAGTCACATATTGCAGCACAGGGTTTGAAGGAAGAAATGGTCTGAAAAATAGGTAGGAATCATTGATGACTAGGTAAGTGGCCTAATAAGTTGAATAATGCATAATAAAATAAAATAAATGCATTTCAATGCAAGTTTTCTACATTTCATAAACCCTACAATAAAAAAAATCGTACAAAACTAGTCATGGTGCTTAGAATCGTTCAAATTATTCACTAAATTTCATTTAAAATAATTTGATACCCCTAAACACCGAAGATGATTGACAAGATATCTTGATCTCAAAAATTTGACTCCTAGATGGCAGTTAATAAATGAGCGGATTGCGTCTTTTCCAAACTTTCTTTCAAATTTCACTCTCACCTATCGCTAACTATATCACTCCGCAATTTATTAACTGTCCTTCTTGATAAATTTAAATTTATCTCTACTAACGTTCTCTCTCTTCAAATTTCCACTTTAAGGGCCTAAAATCTTGAAAAGAAATCAAATTCTAAAAGGCACTCTTTTGGACCTCATATCTTCTCAATCCCGATTTCTAAGCACCATTTCTAGTCAGATTTCATGATTGTCGAGGTCGTCCCCGTCCTCTTCCGCATCGCTGATCAACGGCCTTGCTCCGCTCCTTCCCTCCATTCCACTCACAATACGATGACGCTTTCGACGGTGCAACCAGAAATCGGTCACCAGAATTACAGCTAGGAGAATGCAAGTAACAGCAAGGACAATGATAGTCACTGAAATTGAGGGTTTTAAAAATATTTCTAATTTTTAATCATTTGAAAATAAGAATGACCTAATACCACTCGAAAGGTGAAGTTTTGAAGAGTATCTGTTATTTATGAATATTCACTTTGTAGATTAATAACTATCGATTATACATCTATAGGCAAATTTTGAAAAGGTTAGCCCTATAAATAGGTCTCATTTTTATTATTTAATTTTAATCCAATTATATTGAGTATAATACATACTCTAATGTACCGAAAAACGATGTAATTTTGTTATACTTCGAACATTTCTATTCTATCACTTCTTGATCGTCATCAAGCATTAATTACAATGTTGTATTGTAGACAGAAACAAAAAATATCAACTAAGAAAATTCCCACCGATATATTTCTTAGCGCTCTGATCGTTGCTCGGCAGACCACATTCTTCATTCCAATTGTCCGGGAAGAATTTGATCAGATCTTCGTGCATTTTGTCGAGAGAACACGGAATCGGACAGCCGGGAATTTCGTATTCATAAAGGAGAGGAGAGTCGGTTATGTTCTTGTGATAGATCTAAAATGTTGGCTTTTACACAAATAACAAATTATCGAAAGAAAATGAAGTCTTTATCAAGATCCTTGATGATTACACTAATCTAAAAAAGACCTTTGATAATAAATGTATTTTGGGAATGGGAAGAATGAAAAATAAGCGCTAAATATAATTCGAAGATACGCTATTTTTAAAAAGAATTACCTCCAAAATGTATTTACCATCGACTTTATGCAATTCTAGTAGAACAGCTGTGGCGTAGAGCGGGAAAACCTCGAGGAAAATGCCCATCGAAGCGAGAAGTGCGGCGATTGTCGAGTCGTGCTGAAAATAAACTTTAAAACTGGATAATTTGGTAAACGATTAGGAAAAAAGAAAGGAACGTATTAGCTGAATCAGATCAAACTTTCTGAAGAGATAATTTTGAAATCTACCGCAGAATACGCGAAAAATTTGGTCTTCTTCGATAATGTTCCGCTTGCTTTGGCTTTGAATCTTTCGAAGATCTCTTTTAGGAGTGATCCTGAAGAATAATAAATGCAAGACGATTTTTCAAATATGCTAAATTTTACCTCCTCTCAACCTTCGGAGCAAATCGGTGTGATATTCAAATTGCGACGTGACGTCGTAGACCCGGACAAGTCGCTTGAAAATCGTATCCGTCATCCATTCGGGCCATTGGTGAGTGTCGTTGTGGCATTGCTGAAAATAACCATTTTTGAAGAAGTCAAATGTATGCATCAAGTGATTGATAATTAGAAAAAAACGCTTCCTTCAGAAACGTTCCACTTCACCTAGATGACCAGAATAAAGATGTCAAATGTTTCTAATGGGGAAATTCTGTGCATGTCAAATTATTGTAAATGTTCACGCTATGTTTCAGAAGGATAATATGTATCACGAAATTTTCTGTTATTAATCCACGCTTTAGTTTCGTTTATATTTGGCTAATTAAAGAATAAAATTTACCTGACAAAATAGATTATCGTAAACGATCCACAGGTCCTGTAGCTGTAGATCGGGTTTGTTAAATTTCTCCCCGAGGAAAGTGAGTAGCTCCTTGTTTTGCTCCTTCATTTTCAGAACTTCTTCCGAATTCCAAATTCGATCCAATTCCGCCTTCGCGACTGGGCAATCCGCCTCTTGGTTTATTTGCTAAATACAAAAAAAATAATTTTCTATGTTTCAGATAAATTATATTTTGAAAATATAATTCAGCAGACAGTTCGATGGTTGAATTATGGAATACATTTACGAAATAACGAAAATTTTTCGAATTGAAAGCCCGTCTGTTTCAAAATCATGACATATCTAAAAAAATATTGTGGAACTCCAATTAATGGTATTGCAATGTGGTTCCAAAAAGTGCAATTACTACCTTTCAAATTCATCATAAATTTTAAATGTTGAAGATTAAAAAAAACAAAGAAACAATAGCTAAAATGAATCGTCTGAATGAAAATAATTTAAATGTCCCTTACGATATCCATTTCCCTGGGCATAGTGTGGACGGGTACGGGTTGCCAAAGTAGGCTTTTGTTCCAAATTTCATGTTCTTTAGGAGGGAACATTCCTGAAAAACACTTGGAATAGTTTTCTCAGAGAAAAATAGTCTTACATCACTGCAAACTATAGTTTACACTATTTTGTCTCGAGAGGAAAAAATATATTTTTAAAAAATACCAGCCATATTAGCCTGAGCCGACATAAGCGTCCTGTTGTAGTCCGAAGATCTAACATAGATCTCAGCCCGATCAAACCGGTCTCCCAAGAATCCGCTGTATCGAGAACGCATCCAATCGCCCAGACGGTATTGTTGAGCTGGAAAAATTTAGATTTCACAATATGGAAAATACAGTAATTTTTTAACTCAACAAAAACTTTATAAATGAGCGATCTTGTGAAATGATGTACGTTTTAAATGGACTATTTATAAGAGAACAAAAAATAATAATATTGCAGTTGCGTAAGATAACGTATTTTTTTAATGTGTTTAAATCCCTAAACCAACCCATTCCCTTCCTGGTCAGTTCTCCCTGTCCTTCCGACCATTTCTCTGCGAATATCTCCTTCTCGTTCCACAGAGGCAATGCCGGTGTTCGGTCGCCGTGTCGCCAGATCTGAGCTTTTTTTGTTTAAATTAGGTATTCTTTCAAAAATCATTAATTCATTTTAGTAACTACAGTTACTTGGCGGCAATATATCATTGTATTATCGCTACGAAATTATGTCAATTCTAGAAGCCCGAGATTTTCAAATTCCATACGTTTCAAAAAGTATTCATAATTACGTGTCAATCACAAAGCTTAACTTAATTACCGATCGAAATTTATCAAAGCAAGACACTTCGTATCCAAAATTAATTCATACATTTAAAGAAAATGCTCAAATTTGCCCACCACATGAACGTATTCCAGGGTATCGAAATTCGGTTTCTCGCCCGCCAATTTCGCCTTCAACTTGTGCAGTTTGTGGGATGCCTCGCAAATCGGTAGATTACTGTAGCAAGCCGCCAGGAATACGGCACAGATCGGGATATTCCTCATTTTCCTCGGACAGCTTCGTCCATGTACCGACCCAGGACAATTACCTGAAATCGATACGGAGGATTTAAAAGAACGAAATTAAGAAAACGGTCACAGTGAAATAACCAAACTAAAAACACTGGTTCTAGCCGAAAATGCAATTTTAACGCGCACTTTCCTTATTCAGAGATCACCTTTCTCACTCTTTCCCGATTTTGTTCAATCTTGTTTTAGATTTTCGTCTTTTTTTAATTTCAAAGTGTTTAGAAGCCTAACCCGATTAAAAGTCCTAATTTTTAAGAGAAAAAAAAACAAATTTGAGGAAAATTTCAAAGTTAGCTTACATTTTCATGTATTTTCAATTTTTACGCTCATTGCTCATTCCCCTCATTATTCCGCCTGCGCGAATCGATACTTCCGTTTTTATCAGTCGGCAGGTGATCATTATCAAGTTATCGTTGGTCTATCGACCGATTTACCAAAATTCGCCGACAACTTCTCAAAAGTTCAACATTTTTCTTGAAAATAACCCTTTTGGGACCCTTTCGCTGCGCTATGCTATTTTCCTGATTTTCCGTAAAGGTCATACAATTTTTTTACAAAATTTTATGAGACGGCTTGCGGAATTTCACGTGAACCTACTCAATTTTTACACGTACCGCCTATTTTCGATGCTCATATCTCCGGCTTTACCGGCCAACTTCTTTTTCCCTCCTTCTCGCCCTACACTTTTGATATTTTGGGCTCGACAACTGCCCGCTATGTTTTATCAACACATTCATTGATTTTTCGCCAATTTTTGAACACTGAAAAATTTGTCTTTCTTGACATATTTTGGACAAACTATTCAACTCCGATTATTTTCGTTTAAAAAATTAGGAAACCGGAACTTTTAACTTCTTCATTAAAATTCTTTTCTACTATTTTTAGATTAAAAACTTAAGATTTGATACGTGAAAACCGGCTGGAAGCGGCTTGTGCGATAGAAGAAAATGCTGGGCAAGTATGCGAGTAAACTCGTCACCATCGGACAACTCAACAGCGCCCGTCAACTCAGTAGCGAGGTAATTAACTAACTAATTTAGATAATTAGGATAATTATCCCATTATCTCTTATTTTCAGGTTCGACGCGTCACGCTGATTCCCGGAGACGGTATCGGGCCGGAAATCTCCAAGGCCGTTCAGGAAATTTTTGAGGTAGATTATTTACATTTTCGTTTTTAAAAGTCCCTCATGCTAACGCATTGAACGGTCATTTATCAATCTTTTTTTATGGATTTGTTGAAACATATTTTATCAATTTTGTGCACCATAAGATGATGCTCTACCCTTCTTTTGAATATTTTGGCAGATATGTCATAATTTTCAGAATTAAATCTTTCTTGAATCAACAGGAATTTCGATTTCCCCCAAGAATCAATAATTTTTGAGGCAGCAAAAGCGCCGATCGCGTGGGACCCAGTGGACGTGACGCCAGTGAAGGGCAGGGACGGCATCTTCCGAATCCCGAACAGATGCATCGAGCTGATGCACAAGAACAAGGTCGGACTCAAGGGCCCTCTCGAAACCCCCATCGGCAAAGGACACAGATCGCTCAATTTGGCTGTCAGAAAGTAGGCTTTTTTTTCTTCCTTTGGATTTACGAAGATTTCGTTTTCTTGTAAATGCCGCATAAATTAAAAGAGGATCCCTCTCTAAATACCTATCTGCACTATGTAGTTTATAAAAATGAGGAATGTGTTCGTAGAATTTTCCCTTATTTTTATGCTTGGATGGTTCGATTGACCACCGATTATTTTTGGAACAAAAAAGAACCACTTTTATGGTTTGTTCAGCAGAAAGATATACGAATGTGCGCGTTTCACGATTTCAGCACCGAGAGTTGACATCCGACAATTGCAATTTGTTGCAGAGAATTCAACCTGTACGCGAACGTGCGTCCATGCCGCTCCCTTGCAGGCCACAAGACGCTCTACGACAACGTCGATGTTGTCACCATTCGTGAGAACACCGAGGGGGAGTACTCGGGAATTGAGCACGTCGTATGTTTTCAGAAAGATGTTTTTAAAATTTCAAAGATTTCATATTTTTCAAGAATAAATTTTTCATGTGTTTCAGAATAGTTCTTTAGCCTTTAAAGAAATTATTCATTCCAATCTGTTTTCATGTATTCTGTGATTGGAAAAATTTTAGCATTCTATAAGTTTCAACGAAATTATTCATCTTCAACTTTTATTTTGACGATACGATGAGCTATTGTCAACTTTGCATAAATAAGATAGATTATAAATTTGAGAGTACATCAGAACATTTCAGATCGTGGACGGCGTGGTGCAGTCGATCAAGCTGATCACGGAGCAGGCCTCGCGACGCGTCGCCAAGTACGCTTTCGAATACGCCAAACAGAACGGTCGCAAAATGGTCACCGCTGTCCATAAAGGTATCATTTTTCTCTTTATTCCTTTCTAATTCTATTTTATAAGGTGATGATATATTTATCGTTATCCATTTTTCTTATTCTATCATTTTTGCAGCAGCGCATACACCCCTTCATAATGTCGTGTCAGTGGTAACCAACTTTGATGTGATTTTTGAAGCTTATGACATGATATTAGAGAGTTTTCAAAATTATCTAAAAATGGTTTCTTTTATAAAAATCACAAATTTTCAGCCAATATCATGCGCATGTCCGATGGTCTGTTCCTGAACATGTGCCGAGAACAAGCCGCCCTCCATCCGGAGGTCAAATTCAAGGAAGCGTACTTGGACACAGTAAGTTTAGAGTAGCCAAGAAAATGTTCGGAACGGATCATCATGGGAAAATAATATTGAGAAATGATAAGAGCGAGGTTAACAGGAACAGAATTCTTAGCCCTTGTAGCTGTTCCCCCACCCTCTTTTTGAAAACATCACGAGGAGAAGAAGGAAAGAGATTGGAAAACTACAGTGGACCGAGAGAAGTGTCCAAATATTCATTCTAGGAAGAGAAAAGAACATTTTATTAAACGTACAAAAATAGTCTTCCATGATTTTCAATTTGGAACTGAACCCGATGAGTCGGAGAAGAGTTCCTGAAAATTTCTAACGCATAATTCGAATTCTAATACTAATATTCTATTCTTTATGTTTGCTTGAACATGGTGCAAGATCCGAGCCAGTACGACGTGCTCGTCATGCCCAACCTGTACGGTGACATTCTATCCGATCTGTGCGCTGGTCTCGTCGGTAAGAAATTCAAAGTTTCAAAAATAATCTTTTTTTAATCATTTTTGATGTTATATTTCTATCCAAAGCCTTTCATAGATTTAGTACAGAACTTAATGTAGTCGTGGTCAGTGTTGGGCGAAAATCTCGTTTCATTTTCAGAAATTTCCAGTCATTTTGATCATCATCACTTTCTATTTCCGTTTCCGATTTTCGAAATCTGAAATGTACTTCCTGCTCAAAATGGCCAAAATTTGTTCTTATCATTACTTTTTAGGTTACTGAATTGCAAACTGCGATATTATTTTTCAAAAGAAATTTTAAAAATTGTAAATTTTCAGGTGGCCTCGGTGTGACTCCTTCCGGAAATATCGGCGAAGATGCGGCCGTTTTCGAGTCCGTGCACGGTACTGCTCCAGATATCGCTGGGCAGGATAAGGTAAATCCATTTTTGTTGACTGTAGCTCAGAAGAATCAAACAATTTTGAATTTCAATGTTGAATTAGTTCTGTAACATAATTCCACCAATTCATAGCGTTTACTATTTGAAAGATAACACTTTGCAATTAGAATCATTTCTGAAACTTACCGTAAAACCTAAAATAGAACTCCATGGACTTCTATTTTTCGGTCCTCAAATTTTCAAATCACAATAACGCCATAACTCCTCATTTAGTGATCGTAATCACTTCAAATCCTGACTAAATCCACTCGTAAGAACATTCTGAGATGATCTGAGTTATATAATAGGTAGTTCTGGCATTTTGGGGGTGAACTTCTAATTTAAGGGAACTATTTGATATTGCGGTATTCGAATATTTCTCATCTACGTCAGAATATCAAAGTAAATTGACAAAAATGCCTCGTCTTTTTTCAATTTTCACGAAATTTCTGATTTCAGGCCAACCCGACCGCCCTGCTGCTGTCCGCAGTGATGATGTTGCGCTACATGAATCTCACCGAGTACGCCGACAGAATCGAGAAGGCCGTTTTCGACGCCATTGCTGATGGTAAATTCTTCATTTTCCTATTTTTAACTTTTATCGAAATATTTTTTTATTTCTTCATTTGACTAGAAAATAGCCAGTGAATTGTAAAATTTGAAGATTGCATGCAACAATTGGTTTTCTTTTAAATTTAATTTTTATTCAGTTTCCCTACGAATTAGTATTAGTATCGATTTTTGTCAATTGATATTTTTCGAAAAATTGAATTTTCAGGCCGAGCAAAGACGGGTGACCTGGGCGGTTCT
Organism: Diploscapter pachys; assembly: GCA_002287525.1. Classification (NCBI taxonomy): domain Eukaryota; kingdom Metazoa; phylum Nematoda; class Chromadorea; order Rhabditida; family Rhabditidae; genus Diploscapter; species Diploscapter pachys. The sequence goes on from LIAE01010304.1 coordinate 156,056, forward strand.
GGCACTTGCTCGTCATTCACTTCGGATGTGTGCGCGCGAGTCCGTGATCTGTAAATCCAAAGGATTACGATAATGCACGCGAAACTACGACAAGCACAATTCATACGACATTTGGGAAAATATCGATTTAATTTTTGGCGTAAGAAAGAATTGCTCAACACAGCAATTATATCACACGAAATGCGTTTCTCACATTTTTCTTGATAAATTCTTTGGAAAAGAGAATCGAAAATAATCTTTGTTGAATCCGGTAGAGTTTTGGAAAATTAATTTACCTATTTTTGCTTATTGAAAGCTCCCTATATTTGACTTATCGGAAGTATAAGCCCGTGCTTTTACTTGAGAAAATCTGATATTATTTAAAATTAGTGTGTCCCGAAACTTTATTTTATTAGCGTTTCTAGCTTTCACACTAACCAATTTTTCTTCGCCGTTTTTGATTTATTTCTTGTTTTCATTTTCATTTTTCCTCTTGTTTGCGTTCGCTTCCTTGGCATCTCAACTTCATTCGGAAACATTACTCGAATCACACTTTATTCGAAAATGGATACATTTATCTCGTCATATTTTCATGAAAAAACCAACCACAAAATTTTGGATAAGAGTATTTTTCCTCATTTTTGAGTAATTTTCACGGTTAAAGAGTATTTATGAGGGAAAAGTAAACATAATTTCGCTGGTTTTTCATGGAATGTCTATCGGCTTTCGCGCGTAGGTTTTTATTCTCCCAGAAAGTCATTCTGGAGATTGTGTTTATTGTTTTTTCTGAAATAGTTTAGTTTATATCAAGTAGAATATCATTTTTACTTTTATTCTAGTTTAGTCATGAAATAGTGCGAATTCAGTAGTAGTCTAATGGTATTTACTAGTGAAGAATCATCGCTTTAGAAATCTGATTGAATTGAAAAGTAAGACTAGATTTTGAAAAAAAAATCAATTTTTACAAATATTTCGATTCAAAATAACACCCAATGAATGAACTTTGATGAATCAGTTTGAGTCATTTCTTTTCTATGAAAACGTAGGAATAAAGAACTTTGATGAATTCGAAAGGAAAACCCGTATCAGATATGGCATTTTAGATTGCACAAATATGTTACCCAGAATCTTCAAATTTAGCACCAATCATAAATAAAAATTGCGATATTTTCAAATTGTCCTGGAAAAGTTAGTCATTTCAGGTAAAATTTGAAAATGAATAAATTATCTCTAACATTCTAATTAATTCTCGGTAAAATTATGCAAAACACCGCTCCAGAAAGTTCATTATTTTCTTGTAGACATGATCTCGTCTCCGGGATATCGAATGAGCCTGGTTTGGATAGACCTGAATGCTCAAAATTTGTAGGAGTTTTAACTTCTTTCCTTACCATCAAATCAAAATCGATGCCCTGCTTTTGTAATTCTTCGATGAAAATGGCAGAATTTTGGAAATGTACATTATCTAAAATTCAGAACTAACGTTTTTTTTCTAAAATAGAATAATTTACCGTCCTGTAAACCATGCATGAGCAATAACCGAGTAGTATTGAATTTCTCGATATCTGGCCGAGTTACATCTCCAGTCGCATAAGCCTGAGGCTGGGCGTTGCCCATATACCGCTCAGTATATGTAGCGTCTAAATTCAGAAATATCATTTATGCAAGAGTGAATGTCAGGAAGGAGCAAAGTCGGTCGGAAGAGGGATCCGAAAGCCGAGCTGATTTCGGTCGGTAGGCTCCTGTCCCGACCCTTTGTCAAGACTTTGATTTTTGTTGACATTCACTCGTTGGCTTCCGAAAATACATCAAATCGGTGTAATTTCTAGCCAGTATTAAGTGAAAGCACCTTGTGGTTGTAGAAACAACCAAAATAGTGAAAGTCCAAGAAAAATGAATGTTTCACAAAGATCATTCAATATCTTATCCCAATAAACTTTTCGATAAATTGGAGCAAGTGATTCGAAAGATCAAATTTTACCGTAATATAAAAAGTTTGTGACGGGCGCGACCGAAATGGCGCATTTGAAGTATCCCCGAGGGGCCATTTCCACTACGTTCAAACTAGCGAATCCACCGTAACTCCATCCGTAAATTGCCGTTCGAGAGGAGTCGAGGAACGGGTAGCGATTCAGAATTCGTCTGGAATTCAATAGGGTTTTAAAAATAATTTCATTGAGGCTGCCCTAAAAATAGATATTACAAGAGAGTCTCCTTCTGCCAAATATCACCTACTTGATGCCTAGTTATTGTAATTTTATTTTCATCTTTAAATTTCGAAAAAGAAATCTAATGATTCAGTAGGAAAAAACTTATGATTACGGTATTTTTGAGGTGAAAAATAACCTCGTAGCCTCGATCTGATCGCTAATCTCGACGCTACCCAATGCCCCTATAATGGGCGTTTTGTATCTCCACCCCCGGTTCGCAGCGCCTCGTCCATCTATTCTCAGCACAGCATACTGTTTGTTGGAGGCCAGAAACTCCTCGAAGTCCAATTTGAATGCGTCAGTTACTGACTGAGAATTAGGACCGGCATAGCTAAAATTTGAATTTCGTATGAAGTCCTCACGATATTTGAGTTTTATCGAGTTAACAATGCCTTCTTCGGGATATTGACAATTGGTAAGTTTCAAAAGAAAACAAGTAATTCTTATTGAAATTTTAGTCTTACTAAAAAAACTTAATGAGGACTAAACTATACGAAATTCATCTAGCTCAATTTAGGAATTCCTTGAAACCTACACATAAACTAAAAGAGGTAGTGATCGATAGTTAGCCTTTTCCATTTGATCGAATGGCAAAACTAATTGAAACAATGCATCTAAAAGTACACTCCTTTTTACAAAAAAAAAAAAATCAGTAAAACTTACAGAATGAATTCCCCAGGGGTACTGTATCGTTGATCACTAGTGGAATAGCCGTATTTTCTATTGTCGTGTGGTAATGCGCGGTAGAATTGTCAGTTACTTCCACCACTAAAGATTTCAAGGTTTTCTAAGAAAAGGTTAAAAAATAAAATACTTTGTCCAAGGGTAGTCGTATTCTTGAATTTCGAGAAGAATACTCGCGGTGGTGAGGGTCCCTGAATTAGATTTTTCATCGAAGACATTTTTCTTATAGATTGGATTAGCTAAGTTTAAAAAATTCAGTAAATCGAGCAAGGAATAGTTCTAGTGCTAGTTCTATAGAATTCATGGAGAAAATCTGTTTCAAAAAGTCTACAAATGTTTTGAAACGAGCACTGAATGTTGAAATGATTCCTCTGGATGAGAAGATGACAATTTACCTGACAATTGATGAGCAGTTTCTCCATGTCGGGCGTGAAAATATTCGATTGAAAGGTGCAATTCGGCATTCCGCAAGTTATGCAATGAGACTCTTCATTGACGATATCAACCACGAACAAATGACGGCTTGTTGGGGCTGGAGCGGCTGCGAGGAAGTAGCTGAAAAATTTGAAAATCGCCTTCACTTTAGAATTTTATATATGACATTTGACTGAAGGATATGATTAGGTTTTTGCTAAAATTATCAAACTTGCTTACAGCGAATTCGATTTCTCCTTTAGCGAATAGATATGTTGAATATCATACGGGCCAAGCGAAAAAAACGTTGGTTTGGTACGAACGTTTCCGGACTGAAAAAATGATCAAGTTTCTTCATTTTCTAGAGAGCGAAGTTGGCATGGTTCAACGAATTAATGGGCAAGTTCGAAAAATACCAAGGAAGAACAATAGTGAGTTCGGCCTGATGAGAAAAAGATGGGAGTGAGGACTGCGCAAAGTTAAAAATTTGTAAAATTTAAAGTCGAAATTAAAGTCACGAAAAAGTTTTTTTTCGAATAATCTACATAACATATATCAAAGCATAAATAAAAAAAAAACATAGGAATAAAGATGTTCTAAGACAAGATAGAAAGCTCCTAGAGATAAGTTTCATTCTCTCTGCATAGGAAGTAATTCTATTTCTATTTGTTTCTGATTTAGCCTTTTGAACGAATAGACATTTCAAAGAATATTATTCTGCTAAAGACATTGAAACTTACATCAAGTAGCACACTCGCTATGTGCTGATACGTGTTGCCGTCCTTGTGAGCCTTCGGAAGAATGATGTAGACGCTTTCATTCCGAACTGCAATCGATCGGAAATCTTCAGGGGATGAATAAGTGCCGTAGGGATATTTGTATTCAAAGACCTGCAACAATAGAAATTTGAAAGTTTTATCACAGCAAGGAATGATATTATTAGTTCAGAAATCCATTGATTTTTTAAAATATAATAAAGTCAGTGAGATTATTAATGAGAGAAAAAATTAAAAGTGAAAATCAGCTTTTAGAATATGAATTTTGAGGTAAAACTTATCTAACTTTTATTTTTCTTAACGAAAATTTCTAAAATCTAGGCTTACCAATTTACAAATAGCCGTATCGGTAGCACACAAAGTGAACGATAAGAAATTCTGGAATCGGTTCGTCCAAATCGCGATTAGCGTTTCCTTGCCATTGTATTTGATCCAATGTACCGCAAACAAATAATGATGGGCTCTAAAATATTTGTTCAAGAAACTCTAAAGAAGTCTAAAATGTTTCAAAGACTCACAAACTATCCCTCAACTGAACATCCATCGCATTAGTCTGTCGCGTTTTTCGATTCCAAATTGAGAGGTAGAATTTGGGCAGATGCCTATCGTTGACTTTAGGATACGGTAATTCGCTAACTATTGGATAGGAAATATCTTTGATATAACTGAAAGAAAAATCGATTAAATATCGACGATTCGATTCAAAATTTACCTAGTCAGAACGATAGTTTTCTCAGCCTTATTAGCGGTACTCGCGAAGGCCAATAGGTCCCCAGAAGGGGCCCACCAAATCGCCTAAAATAGCTACTTTTAAACTTTCTGATATAAACGATTGCTCTGAAATGACGATGAACTAATAAGTTGCTACAATATCAGAACGTTGCGAAACTTATGACAACAGTTTCATAATTTAATTTCTTGTTATTCAATGTTCTTGATAAGGAAGATAGATCAAAATCAGGGATTTTTAATGTAATTGTTTTCAATTTTAAACCTATCCCTACCGCTCGCTTGTTGAATATCTCTTCATTGTAAACCCAGTCGAACAAGCCATGTTCTCCTTTTCCGTCAGATATTCGAATCGGGTCGGTTTCAACGTAGTCCGAATAATAAACGTGATTATCTTGAACGAACACCTAAAGAATAAAACAGTCATTTTTGTAGAACAATTCTAGCTCACAAATGAATTCGACTTCGGATTCCAAATGAACGCTTTCTGAGTCGAAGTTTCTTTAGCGCCGGCAGAGACTTTGTAGGAAACTTGATTTTTCCGGTATTTGATGCTGATGAAGTACGAAACGTTTAGAGGGTTCATTCCCTAAAGTTGAAAATTCCAAAAGAATCTTTTTTTGAAATTTACCGGATTTGGCGCAGGCGAGAAAATCGCTAGATACTGCCGATCAAATGAGGGCACGATTATTGAAGCTGGAGGCTAAAATATAAATTCCAATTCATTTTTAGTGAGGTATATGAAGATTGATTTTTCCACCGAAATGCGATTTTTCACTCAATACATTTTACAAACAGGCAATAAATTATGAAGATAAAGTAGCCCAATCGTACTGGCCTTTAATCACAATAATGCCATCAAACAGACAGTAATTTTCTCCAAGTAAATACAAAAATCAAAGATAACATACGACTGTCTCTCTATCCAATAGCCTTTCCTGAGTGCCAGTATCGATGTCGAGCACATAGATGCCAGCCGCAGTGGCGATATGCAGATTCCGGTTGTCGAACCATTCCACGCAAAGTAGGGGAGGTCGCAATGCGGTCAGATCTCGCAAAGTTAAAGGGGGTCTGAGCATTTTTTCAGATGCAGACACTGAAGTTTAGCTAGCTTATTATTTTTACATGAAGAATCTGATAGGAGATTATTAGGTTCAGTGAAGATCATATATTTATTGCGGAATTGCATTTGTATAATTCACTAAATATTTAGTTGAAATGAAAATAAGATTAATGAAAAGTCCATTAGGGATAGATATTTTAGGGGATATTGTGAAGATCCTTTCAAAAGAAAAGAATGTTGAGTAAATTAAAAGCCGATGATCATTGCAATAGTTTCTAATTGAAAGATGAGTTAATATAAATTCATGAAACCTACGCGGAGTGAATAGAAATACGCATGCCATAATGATGCTACAGATGAAGAGAATGACGAGCAACGCAGTGCCGATTCCTTTCCAATCTCTTTCCTGGGGCGAGGCGGTCGTGATTTCCTAAAATTCTTGACATAAGTTTCAAAAAATCCAAATAAAGGCCCTATTTTCTCAAACCTAATCCTTGCATGACTCCAAACTTTAATATTAAAATATTAAAATTTTTAAAGCTACTATTGTAGCGTCCGAAATTGGAAGATCGAAAAGAGAGAGGGCAAGACTTTATTTTAGGCCAGTCGACTTTTCGCGTGCTATTTATCGTTTTTTCTAGCCGCTGAAAATAACTCTGTACTACCACTTTGCACTTCCCTAATTTTGGATCAAACAAAATATTATTTGCAAAAATATCTGTAAAGTCTACAATTTTTGACAGTCTTCGGAAATAGTGGAAATTTTCAAAAATCATCAAGTATTAGCAAAAAACCTGCAAAGTTGAAGACGCTTACTTCATCCAGATAAAAGGAGATTCGCCGCATGGACGGAATGAAAATGGAGTGACATAACTCTGACAAGGAGAGCTGATAAGAAGATAGCAGAGGTGATAACTGATAGATTATCACTCACACATTAGTGATAAGTCATTCTGAAGAGGTTTTGAGAGATAAAATTGAAATAGCATTAAAATGAAGATCTCATAAAGATAAAGAACAAATTTGTAGGTGAGAAATCACGATGGAAGAAATTTGAAACTCGAAAATATGATGCAATTTGAAGAGAATTAAAGAAATAAAATAAAGAAAAATATGTTTAGAGATTATTGAAGATGACGAGAAGCGAAGAAACCGAATAAGCTAATAATATTCTGACAAAAACAATCATTTTCACGAGGCGCTTTTAGTTTTATTAGCCACTAAAGATGTGGTTTTCTAATTTTTCTAGGTAAAAAATCAAGGCTACCTTATCATACTTATGGTGGATTATCATGTATTTCGAGGAATACAGATTAGAACTAGCCCACATTTTAGCGCAACGTTTAGATTGAATCTGACTATTTTGGCATGGAGTTTGCCTTTTCATACCTCACTTTTCATGGTTGATTGGCCAAAATTTGGGATTTTCCGAAACATTAATTCCATACTTTGACTCAAAAATCTCGGAAAATCCATAGAAAAGTTGGTATTCACAAAGTATTCTCAAAAATATGTTTTAAAAATATGACAAAAAGCTGATATTAATCAAATATTTTTAAAGAAATGAATAGAAATCAGAAAAATATGATATTATAGTCCATTGTAAAAAACTTGACAGTCGCAGTGCCCTTCGCATAAGGGGGCGGTGCGAACAGCACGCTTCCCGCTCGCGTCGCGGCATGCATTGCGAATTCATTATTCAAACTGGATTTCCACTTTCATTTATTTTTTTCAAGGTTTTCATCCGTGATTTTTTCAATTATTCGATAATCATCGATAATTAGGACATAACTACAGAATTTTGCTGAGAAAGTATGCTCAAGAAGTCATTTTATCGAGAAAAACGATAAAAAGTCACGGTAAAAAACACGAAATAAACAGAAAACTAAATCCTGTATCTGTAATTATGTTTAATTATCGATAATTGTCACAATTTTGAAGAAGAAATTCAAAAATCTATTTAAAAATAATTTTTTTTAAAAATCACTGCAAATACGAGAAAAATAAGTGAAAAGTGGCTGTTCATTGAATCACCTAAGGGTAATTACCGCTAATTATCGATGATTACCGAATAATTATAAAAATTATGGATGAAAATGTCGAAAAAATAAATGAAAGTGGAAATCCAGTTTGAATAATGAATTCTCTATGCATGCCGCGACGCGAGCGGGAAGCGTGCTGTTCGCACCGCCCCCTTGTGCGAAGGGCACTGCGACTGTCAAGTTTTTTACAATGGACTATAATTTATCGCGACGTCACATGATAAAAAAAATCATTACAAAATCTGGAAGGGAAACTAGAGTGAGGAATATTTTTGTTAAAACATTTTCCGAATCTCATGATAAATTCAGAAGAAAATAACTAATTATAAAAAAAATTCAGGAAATCAATAAATTCTCAAATGTTCAAAAATTTACCCACCTCATCGGTCCCATCGAGAAGTTCTGCATCAGCCATCCTTATTCTTCTCCTTCAAGCTTCTGTGTTCGTCTTCAGGTCGTCCTTGTCAAATCGTACAAAGCAGGGAAAAAAGCTTTAGCAATTTTCCAGTAGTAATATCAAGATGTTCCTCTTTCCGACCATTGTCTTTTCCTGCAAATCGAATATCATTCAGCAAAATGAACCACTGTCAAAAATCTTCCCTTTTCCACCTCTCTGTCCCTCATCTTCCAATACTATTTCTCCGTCTCTAACATTTCGTATCCCAGCCGTTTTCTCGCCTATCTTTCAACGTGTTAAAGCTACTTGTCATTTCTTTTCTTTTTTCTTTCTCCCACATTATTTCTCATTTGTCTAAATGTTTCTTTAAAATATTTTTCTCTTCCACTCTCTCGAAATGCCATGTTATTTCCTTGATATCCACTAGATATCAACTTCCAGACTCTCTGGCACTAAAATTGAAACAACAGTTGCTCTATAAAACCACACTCTGTGTCTTTATATCTTCATAATGTTGAGGGGTAGGGAGAGAAAAATGTAATCCCGGTCAAAATACGGCACACGATTTATGAGAATTCCATGAGGAGTTCAGAGATAGAGCAAAGTTGTATAGAGTTTCCGAAAAATTTCACAAGAAGTCAAGAAAAATGTAATCCGACCTTGTTTACGAGTAGAATTTAGCAATTTTGTAAAAATGAAACATCAAAATTTCAAAACCTCCTAATCCAATGATAAGTGATAGATTTAAAATCGGTTAAAATACAGCATTAAATATTTAAAAAAAAAGAAGTTCCGCCTTCGATTTTGGGAAAAGCTCTATCTACGAAACACAAATTAGGTTTTCAAGATTTGAAAGACCTCTTTGACCGAGTGTCAAAACATGCAGAAGCAAATTGAATCGCGAGGATTTTGCGGGAAATATGACTTTTTTTCTGAAACCTCACAAAAAATAATAAAAATTGAAAAAATGAGAAATTTAAAGATTTTTGAGGTTTCTCATTTCGTGACAAGAAAAAAAATGTGAAGATCACCTTTCAGATTCCTTGAAGTTTTTCTCAATGCAATTTTTATGAACGTAAAAATTCGGAGCTCTGGAGATTAGATAACGAAAATCTTGGAATTTATAGAAAAACGGGGAAAATTTGGCATCTTTGATCAAATTTTTTCAAAAAAAGTAAAATTGCCGGAATTCCTTCACATTTCGGACCAAAATGATACTCCCTCAAAACAACAAAAAAGGAAGAAAGATAAAATGAATGAGAGTGGAAAAGAAAGAAAGTGAATAAATAAGGAATGAGGAAAATAGTGATGGATTGGGAGAGGGGTGGAGAAAAAGGGCGAGAAATCAGAAAGGGAATCGCCCTCGGGTAAAGAGGCTATGGAGAAGCCCGAGAATTTTAGAGCATGGATATCAGAGGGGTCGTAAAGAAGGAGGGAGAAATAGAGGGACAAAGAAAGAGGAGAAAAGAAAGAGAGGAAGAAGGAGGGAGAGATAGAAAGAAAGTGAGAAAGAAAGATTCTAGAGAAGAAAAATGTTTACGAAAAGAGGGAGAGAAAGGCAAGAAACCCCTCGTAATATGAGAAAACTAATTGAAGAGGGCACAAGCCTCCGAATTAGAGAGCATTCAAAAGTGAGAAGGGTCGAGAGAAAAAGAAACCGATAACCTTATCCAAAAAGGGTTAAGAGTTACTCGATAGCTGAATGTAGAAAGTCAAGATGCTATATGGCGGGCTCCATGAAGAACAATTTTTTTCTCAGATCAAAAATTATTTTTAGCTTTTATTATGCTAAATTTATTTTCTTTCAGGAAACTCGAATCAAATTAAAAATTTCAAATACAAAATATTTTGAAAAGTACCAAGAATCAGATTAGTGGGAATGTCTTCTTTTCTTGAGAATCAGCAATTTGATAATGGAATTCTTGTTGTGTATCAACTCGGCTAACCGACCATTCCTAATGTATGCGCATGCAAATTAGCTCTTTTATACTGAAAAAAGAAAGAGAAGGGAAGGTTTCCACAAAATTGAGCAATTTTCTGCTTTATTAGAACAAAATGTCTCGCTCGTTGTTCATTTTTGGAAAAGAAGACAATTTTCGGTGGTGAAATTTTCAAAGAATAGTGTTGTGGAAATTTCTTGATGTGAATTTCAATGAAAGCAATATTTATTGGTTGAACAAATCAGTGCATTTCCAAAATTTGTAATTTATTGTTATTGCAAAACATATTTTATTTATCTTCCAAAAAATAATGGCTTTATTGGGTCTTTACTTTATACATTACATGTACCTGGCAATATGTCAAGTTTGCGACACCGTATAAATAAAGGTGGCTGAAAACTAGCTTAATAATTTTGGTACTTATTACCACTACTACTTTAGAGATCTATCCAAAAAGTGTAAAAGAAGGGAGATTTACAACTTGCTTCCGTCGAGAACTTTCTTGATGTCGTCCTCCATGGTGTGTGGCTCCTCTTTCGGTCCGTACCGCTTCACCACGTTGCCCTCTCTGTCGACCAGGAACTTCGTGAAATTCCACTTGATCGCGTCGATCAGGAAGCCCCCCTGAAAAATCAATTTATTTAAAAAATTGGAAAATCTTATAAAATCTGTTCATTTTTAGCAATATTCCACTTCAAAATAAGTGACTTTTCAATAAACTAAATTTCGATTGGCTCATGGGAAAAGCAAAGATACACACATTTAAAAAATCGTTCTGATGTGTAAAATAAGTTTCAGATTTAAGAAAAAAAGCTATATTAATATTGACAATTTTTAAAGTAATCAAACTGCCTTCTATATTACTAAAATAATTATTCAAATAAAAATGTGCCTTTTCGCTCTTCAAATACTTCCACAACTCGTCAGCCTTGTCGCCATTCACATCGACTTTCGAGTACAGATCCGGCTCGAAGTTGAACTTGTTCTGCACGAAATTCTTGATATCCAATTCGCAAGCGGGCTCCTAAAAGTAGTAATTAAAAAAAAAAATTTAAATCGAAATATCATGTGATTTGGTAGACTTTAAAAATTAGATTAAAAAATCTATGTTTCAAAAACTTCATAAAATGACAACATTATAACGGATAACAATACCACTGCAAAATATGCAAGAACTAACTTTTATGGAGTTTGAAAAGAAAACCCGCAATGATACGCTATCATCTTTAGTTTTCCCTAATTATCCAAAAGCTAATTATCTTCCTTAATTGCCTAAGTAATTAGTTGATTACCTGTCCTCCGAACTGATTGCAGGGGAAGGCGGCAACTTCGAGTCCTTTCGACTTGTACTTGTCGAGCAGCACCTTCAACTGCGTGTAGTTCGAATTAGTCAAGCCGCATTCCGACGCCACGTTAACGATAATCAGCACTTTGCCTCTGAAAAGATAGAAAATTAGGGTAATTATCGCGATTTTAATTGCTTAGTTAAAATTTAATGTTATAGTTTATTTAAATTTGAATTATTCTATGAAGCAATTGGGTGTTTTGTTTGGAAGTTGAAGCTTTATGAAGCATTATTCAAAGTTTTGCAAAATTTCGAATTTTCCGAATAGTTGCTATTCTAATAGTAACAAAACTATACAAAAAACAAACTTAAGGCATTTATTTATCGTTTTTAAACAAAAAATCTAAGATTAGAGCAAAAAACTAAAATTAGCATAAAAATCAAGCCCAACCTGTATTTGTCGCCCAAATTGACGGCTTTTCCGTCTGAATCCTTGACTTTGAAGTCGTAGACACTGGACACGCCTGCTGCCATCGCGACAAAACTCGTGTGTACGAAACGACGCACTGCTGAAAGCATCCTTAAAGTAACGCTAATTACCAAAATTACGCGCAAATTCCGAACGATAATTAGAAAATAATTATTTACAACGTAATTAACGAAAATTACGTCTAAATTTAGAAATTAATAGCGAATTATTGCGGCAGAATGAATATGAATAAGATGAAAGTCACAGAGTAGAATGGGAGTTTAAATATGGAGTGTTGACAATTTTAGAGATAAAATCAATGTAAAAAGAAATAGAGTGAGAGAGAGAGAGAGAGAGAGAGAGAGTGAGAAAAATGGACATGAAAGAGAAAACAAGAACATTGTAGCCACGAAATATTTGAGGTTTGAGAGCGTATTTATAGTCGAGAATGATGACATTTAGAAAATAGTGACAAAATAAACAAAATAACAAACTTGATCTATGAGATTTGGAAATCTATTTTGCAACAGGAGTGCATTGTTTACTAGTTAGCTTTAAGGGTCAGTGATATTTTTGAAAAGAATACTTGATTTTCATAGCAATAAATGACATGAATATGCTAAACTTTGTGAAAATTTCAAAATACATTTGAAGCAATTCTCATTGTTGCTTAATCTAGCTACTAAACGTTTATCTTCATAACATAATAAAGCGTAACATCATAACGAAATTTGTGGCAAACTTGATACACATTTTCAATAAAATTGAATTTTTCTTCGCCCTTTATCATCATTAGTCATTTTGCACTTTGAAAGTTTATGAGACCTCGTCGATCTTGAATAAATTCATACTTTACGTAATAAAGTTCGTGAGGAACCCATTTCAAGCTGCATAATAATTCGAATTTGATTATATCCCCACAATGGGATAATGTCTTGTTTTCACTTACTTGATAAGTGTTTCAGAATTTTTGCAAATAAATGAGATCTATGAATTTGTTCTTATAGCTGAACTTTATTTGTTACTTTTTACATTTTTACTTTGTTGCAATCTATATCTGACTTATCATAAACACTTAGTTTTTGCTATTGTTTTTTGAGACATTAAAAGCAGGAGAACGTTCAAAAAGATTACAATACCTCGAAAATATATATAAAAAAGGTGCATTATTTTACCATTTTGTCGGGATTTTAAAATAATATGTCACATATATTTAATAATCCAAATTCATTTAATCTTAGAGAAAATTACGAGTTTTCGTCTTAGCATACTATAGTTTGACCTGATAAATCCTAATTTCATAGTTTCACTTTTCTTTCTGACACAATTTATATCGTATTTTGCAGTAGAAAACAGCAAATTCTAATCAAGTCGAGTATTTTCTTCCTGCTCATTTTATTACGGTTTTATGGCATTTCGTCCTGAGTTTAGTGGTCATTGGACGAGTGTCTTTTGACGGGATGATTTGTGTCACGAAAATCCTCGAAATTCGTCAATGCTCTCTCATCAAACTATAGAGCATAGATCTCAAAAACCGACTGAAATATTTTTATGCAAGTTGGGTTTTATCCATTCTCTTTCTGAACAAAACACCTCCATAAAGGGGTTCAAAGAACTCTGGAGAAGTTTAGTGATCATGCAGATTTCAGACTGAGAAAAAAAACTTTTAGAGAGAACGTTAAATGAGATGATAAAAGATTTAAAAAATATATATGTAAAGAGAAAGACAAATAATAAACCAAGAGATAAGGTAAATTTTAGAGGCTAAAAGGTAGAAAAATAGAACATATAGAAATAATGTAATTATAGCGATTCAAGGGTGGAAACAATCCAACATTGCGGCTTTGCATTTTTATGGGCATCAGACTGCCTTCCGCGACGAGTTCATCAACCTAACCTGGCAATGAGAATGCGAATGAGAGTAGGAGATAATTAGAAATAGAGATAGCGTGGATTAACAGTGAAACAGAGATATGGAAAAGAGATAGAAAAAGAGGAGTATTATTGGGAAAAGAAATGAGAAAAATAAAATAAAAGAAAGATCAATGGGAAAAGAGGAAAATTTAGAAATGATGAAAATTAAGAAAACGCACTCCTGATACCAAAGAGCAACAAACGAGGAGACGTTTACTCGCTTTTTCTTGATGCTGAAACCAATGAAACCACTTCAGAGGATCCTATTTCCATTTTCCCATGATCTCTTTATTTTCTTCAAAGATATCGAACTTTTCCATCTTTTGATCTATAACATTCAATTGTCTTTAATTTTGTGATCTTTTCTGATTATCCAATTCTTCTCAACTCCAATGATATTCCATTTTTTCCACCTTTTATTCGCTCCATTTCAATGGTCTCTAACTTTCATTCATTCATTTTCCATCTCATTTCCATGCATAGCAAATGCTCTCCTCTTCACTTTCTTGTCTTTGCTTGTCATTTTTGTCATATCACAAGAAACCGTTAACTTTCGAGTTCGGATTCGTCATTTTTGACGAACGAGCTTGTTTTCTTGGAGAACGTCGGTTTAAAAAGATAAAATTGCTACGAATTTTTTTTATCTTTCGAGAGTATTTCGGAACACTTTGACATTTTCTATTTATCATAAGCTGAAATGAGACAAAGCTCTGAATACAGAACAATTTGTCTTTAGCAGATTTAGGTAAGTCCAGACTCAAATTTGAAATCCAACCTTCGCTCATCGCCGTGTGGGGGACAAGCTGATATTTGAACTCTATTTCATTTCTGATGATAAGATACCGAGACCATCAAACCATCCCTGATGCAAAGTCTATCATGACAAAAAATTCAAAAAATGAATAATCATCAATTCTTTATCTCAAAAGAAGATTATAATTTGCTCACACCAGCATTAAGCTGCATTATTCGATTTCCATAATTGGCTTAAATTGACGTAAATTCTGAGTCATCCGAAAGAAATGTCAAACTTTGACGTAGAAAAGATTTTCGAAAAGTTGCAAATTCTCGATTATCCGTCTTAATCTCTTTAGCTATCGGACAATTTCATGGCTTGACAAAAGGGATTAACCGATTTTTCAGAGGCTAAAAATGTGAATATCTACAAAAAAAAACCCGAACAGAGATTTAGTTCATTGTCTCAAACATGGTTCTTTCACTCTTCAATTTTATAATCTCTAAAAAATTCTATTTCCCTGGAAATTTACATTTTTAAAACCAGTTTTTGAAACTTTAGCCAAATCATATTCTCTCTAGAATTCGTTTTTTTTTTTTAAATTTAGCTGAAAATAGTCAACCGAAAGTCTTGAAACTGCTTTAAGCCCCCGCTCGATTTCGTGAACTTCACAATTTTAGTGTCTTAGTGACTTATCACCTGTTTAGTCGTGAAATATGATAAACCTTATTTGTATCGCATAAACTTTGCAAATTATCTCGACTAGACTTAAACTATTATCCTTCATCGTATGATTAAAGATTTTTCTAATGTTCAGAAAGATATCGCATTTGAATCTCCTTAGTCTAATCACCTTTCCAAAATTTTGCTTACATTTCAAATTCATTACACATTTTTGATATTAATATCTAGCACGTAGAACATTTAATTAATTGCAATTTTTATATGAACTTAAATTCGACTCCTATAAAATATTCATTACGAAAATATGCACATTTTTAGGAAATTATGAAATAAACCAGAAAGTTTTGAGCTAACTATAAAATGGAGGTGCGATAATTTAGCCTGAAATTACTTGACGTATCGAGCAATTATTAGCGCATTATCGAAATTTTTACTACGGGGAAATACTATTATATTCATTCATAAAAAATTTCTATCCACTCATACTTTTGAGATAAAGCTTATCGATTTGGTTGAATTTATTGAATCCACTAAGTTGGAAATCACAATGAAACGTCTAATTTTTTTCTGGATTCATTCAAAAATGATTAAAAATCGCTTCTCATCCAAAATATCAAATAAATACCATCTGAAAATTATCTATTATATTTAAAAACAAATATATCTATATAAAAGTGATTGAAAATCTTTCTAACTTCATTCCTAATAACGATCTTCTGAATGTCAGCCTCCTTCTATTTAATCGTTAGAAATTTCATTCATGTCTCTCGGCGACGGGCGATATGTGCAGCAAAAAAGTATTTATTCCCCTCCTTAGCGCTCATATTTTATGCATGCGATTTTACTCGAATGCTAACTGCAGAAATGTTGTTCAAGATTCAGATCTTATTTTTTGTCGGTCGGATTAGAAATCTCGAAAAATCGCAGTTGTCATATCTCGTATCCAATGGTCACTAATTCTTACATGAAAATGGTCCATTTTGTTATAATGCACTTTTTCAAAATCTTTATTAATATCTAAATTAAAATAATACAATTCCGAATGATATTATTTTGAGTTTAAACCATCCCCAATACTCTGCTTTTCACCCAAATCTGGCCCTGGCTCTCATTTTCTCGTTCTTTTTACTCTCTCACTTTCAGACGCTCTCTAAACTTTAGAAACAAATTATCCCAAAAATTCTCCTCCTAATGGAGAGTTGAAACCGTCGTCGGTTGATCTCCTCGAATTCAACGTACTATAACTGCCGCTACAGTCACTGTACTCTGCTCGCCATCTAAAGCTAGACGTTTCAGGGAAAGGAGTGAAAGAGCGGTTTAAAGTGAGAGGGCGAATGCGAAGCTAGAAAAATGAGAACTGGGACCAGGTTTGGATGAAAAAAGTATATGTTAAATTTATCAGATCAGTCAGAGTATTTTAAATTGAATTTAAATTTTAAACCAATCCAATATTTTTCTCATTCATGCAAATTACCTTCAACTAAACACCACATTCTTCCTTTTCCCGGTCGTATTCCATATAATCACCCCACTCAAAACTCATCATAATATCATTTCTAATCGCGAAAATCATGTAATTATGCAAATTAATCCCCCTATATGTAGCCCAATCTGTGATACACAAGTCCAAGCCTTATTTTAGATTATCCCACGCTATTAATAATTCATAACCTTTTTCACGCACATCATATGAAATTAGCGCGCATTTTTTACACCTTTATTGGCATTACATGATGCTATTTGAATGTTTTACCTAATGAATGAGAATTATGACCAATGTGATGTTGAAACAATGCTTATTTTACTGGTTTAGCTGTGTTTTAAAATTTTGTCCTTTTTGAAATGTCTCCACCTTTTAATATAATTAT
The DNA here is from genome assembly GCA_002287525.1 of Diploscapter pachys. Classification (NCBI taxonomy): domain Eukaryota; kingdom Metazoa; phylum Nematoda; class Chromadorea; order Rhabditida; family Rhabditidae; genus Diploscapter; species Diploscapter pachys. The sequence continues at coordinate 173,246 of LIAE01010304.1, forward strand.
GAAACTATTTTTCATATGATTCCATTACTTTTTCATTCGAATCTTTGTTCTTTACATAAAATGACATTCTTTTCGAGCTCTAAAATTTCCCAGAACCCTCAAAAATTATTTGTCGAATGGTGTTTTGTGAATGATGAATCAAAATTGTTGGCATTTTCTCATTTTCGTTAATTGCCCATTTGTTTTACTTTCTCTTGGTTACCTTTGCTCTAACCTAACCAAATAGAGGAGCGTAAATGGCATATTCGAATATTCGAATGGGGCTTGAAAATGTCAGCTCTTGTCAGGGCCCTAGTCAGTCCTAGGGCGGCTCGAATTTCCACCTGCCTCGGAGCTCGAAAAGTGCACTACTGCAAATTCGCCTCGGCCAGGCAAAATCCTCGATGAAATTCAAAATTTCACTCCGAGTGAGAAGCCGTAGTGACGACACAAACGCTACTTGAATGGATTCCGTATTTAATTCAGAGATTTTTTAGGATTTTCAAAGATAGGAGGTTAGAATGAAAAACTGACTAGAAAGTAGGAGAAATTTCTGATAATTTTGTATATCGAATTTAAAAGAAGGCTGTACTTCATTCAGAAAATAGTATTAATTACTATTCAAAACCTTTGATCACAATGATTTTAGCTCACATCGTGTTCATTATATTTACATTTATTGAGTTCAAGTATCTTTATCTTCTTCATATATCTGAATTTGACACGTCGTTTATTTCGCTTACTTGATCAAAAATGTGCGTAATGAATGAATGATTATGCATCTATGAGCCATTTTCATTCATTTTTGAAATCTAAATTCCTATTTACCTTAAAATCATTTTTCCACATCTGCTAATAAAATCTTATCAATTTTTACCTTTTTCATGCCATTATTCTGAAATTATGCAAGATTTATCAAGGTTTTATCTTCGATATTCTTGAAATCATATTCTTTTTAAAAGTTTGACGTTAACTTCCAAATGTTTACCAAATCAAACTAAACAACTGATATTTTATGAGCTTTTTTCCGTGTTACAATTATTCTCGACTTTTCTAGGGTAGTAGACAAAAATTCATTCAATTCCTAAAAAATTCCCCTGTCCGGTCATATTTGTGTCGACAGATGAGAATTCCGAATGAAGCACGCTGTCTTGGCCCAAATTTTCCTGCTTAATTCGTATTCTTCGGGTTAAAAATGGTAATTTCTCTCCAACCCAGTTCTTGCATTTTTTTTTCGAATTCTTGTGACCACTTCTCGAGGGCAGAATTCCTTGTTTTTTTCAGAATTTTCCTAATTTATTCCTAATTAGCCCCAATTAATTCCTGGGAACTCGAGAATCGCAATAATCATAAATTACAAGTACTTCCAAAACTACTCACCTCATTTCTGGGTTAAAAATAGAGGATATTTCTAGAAGCTAATTAGCATAATGATCGATTATTTCCTGCAAATTTTGACTAAAAATGAAAATGTTAGGAATACAAATTTCTGAACGGTGCGAATTATTATGCACGCGTTTTTTTCTCAATAAACTCTATGATAATTAGCCATTTTCTATTCATCCCTCCCTGTCTATCAATATTCTGCAATATTTGGTCCACATTTTCTTTATTTTTTGCCCTTTTTCTTGATCCTCGAGGTTTCGACATTTATTCTATTCGAAGATTAGTGCAAATGATTTGTCAGGTTCATTATTCAGCAAAAGTTGCACTTTCATACAACACATTTTGATTTTGAATTGGCTCCAAAAACTTTTGTCAAAACATGAAATTTTTTGTGTTCTGTATGGTAACGATCTATATAAAAGCGGGCATTTTTCTTGTCTCAATAAATTTTGCAAGGATACAACATAGCATGAGAGAAAGCAGGATGATATTTACGTTTAGATGCTGGAACCAATAAACCTGATTTATGGTAGTGCGCATCATTTTTCTCCGAAATTTCTAGTTCCGTAGAATTTTCATCGAAAATGTTAGACCCCCTGAATTATAGCTTCGGCCTTCAGCTCTGCCTAACAACACATCACTCCCATTACGCCCTCACACAGGTACCATTTTCATTCAGTAAATTCGCGAAGTGTATGAAACGAAACTAATTGTCTCTCAATTTTTTCATTAGATTATTTTTCAGCTGCTTTATTGCTTATTTTTCCACCTTGAATTTTTGCCATGACGCTCGAGAATTCGAATTTTATCAAACCACATGTCCTAAATTTTACAAGCCACCTTCATATTCTTACTGTATTGCAGGTTTTTTCTATCGACCGTCTAAAATGTGGTTCTTAATTACTCGAGGTGTGCCGTTTTTCTCGGTTCTTTGACATTTACGATCATATTGTGTTTTGGTTATGAATATTCTCCGAACATGTAGGGGACTAAAATAATTTTATGATGCACTAAAAAGTGAACGGGGGTTCGGGAACTTGGACTCGAATTTTTTCACAACTTTTCAACTTCATCCTTTAGGTTATTTTTAACTTCAAATTTGATTCTTGTTATCACTTTTAAAAAAAATTATTCAAGTTGAACGTGAAGTAATTATTAGTTCTTTCTTTAAAATTAAAATCCCATGACAAAATCGTGGTTGTTAGTGGTGTGGAAAAACCGTACATCGTACTGTAAAAACGCTAGATAAAATTATGAATCAAGATGTTCTAAATTTTTTATGCGTTGACTCATCTATTTCCATGGAAGTGTATATTTTCCGGAAAAGCATATCTTGGGCATATATTTCTGGACAATGAATTTGTTATCCACCCTCCGCCTCATCAGCTAGTTATTTATGAATGAAATAACTGAAACTTGAGGCAGAAGCAAAAATTCCATCACAATATAAAGAGATATTTTCCATAAGAATGCACAATATGTAGCCGGTATATAATTGAACTTTTCTATATATGGAATTTCGAAATTACTCTCCCTTTTTCTTTTAACCCCTTACTGCGTCAGAATTCTCCGAGACAAAGGTCGATGAATACGACCATTTCGATCTTAGTTTCGCTATATAAGGAGCGATCATAAGCCTATTTTGAAATCCCACTTTCTTAGCTTAGTTTTCACATCAGAATGATTTTAGATTCATTACATACTTTGATCTTTATTCCATTACCATTAATCATCTGTATCGGGTACAGGAGTTTATCTAATTTTTTGTTCTTATTCGAAATCATATTTTTCAGCACTTTGATTACTCATACCGGAATTCAATAACTCTCATTAAATTGCTTCCAAGAATTTCCTTTCTTATCTTAAAATTGTTTATCGTAGTCTACGCCTGTCATTGTGCACACATCAATGAAATTCGTTCGAATGTTTACGAAAAATACCGTACTCATTAAAAAGAAACCAAGTTTAGGTGCCAAATTCGAATGAATTATTCGAAAGTGATCGCACCGTCAATCATCAACAAAGAGGATAATCCAACTACGAGTTCTTCTGGGTTTGGATCCTCAACTTCAGCCACAACTCCAACATCGTCGAGGAAGACTAGTGGATTCGCCAGATTGTTGAGGCAGCACAGTAAAAATGGTATGTTTCGTGAAAATCTTCGAACTCGTTAAACTACGACTTCATTCTTTTTACAATTGAGCTGATCGTTTAGGATATACATGAATTTATATTTGATCGAGTTTTTTTACTTTTCAACTTAATCTAGTTGTATGATTTTCTTCTTCCACAAATGCCATTAGATTCCAAATCTATCATAAAAATGAAATATCAAGAAAAATATCATTTTCAGATGGTGAAAGATCTGGTTCTGTATCGCCTTCATCGGAATATTCAATACCACCTCCTTCCGCTCCTAAGCCTAAGAAATCCGGATTCGCGAGCAGGTTGCTTTCAAAATAATGTTCAAGTTTACGAAAAATCCTTCAGATCAGTCCGCAAACGAGAGTGGCGCCTTTTCAAACATCGGACATTCTTCGGGAGCACGAGAGGTAGCACAAAAAGGAACCACAACAACAATAATAACAACCAATTGTAAGTTTCTCAGAAATAAGATCAATCTAGGGACATTTTAGGAAGATGATATTTTTCTTTGAAAAAATTATGAATGTCTCAAAAATTCTCTAAATAACCTTTGAAAGGGCATTGAAATTTCGTATTTTGGAAAAAGAAAACTAACACGAATCTATTTTAGCCAGCTACCAAGATTAACTGTAAGACACCCTTCAATTGATACCGGTCCTTCTCCCGTTCTGCCCTTAGATGATTCTGGATTTTTCCGAACGCAGCGACGAAATACCGATTCTGATACTACTGTAAGTACTTTGCAAATTTCTAATTTATTCTTGGATATATTATTTTCTGACAATTTAGAACATTCACGTATTTTCCCCAGATTATAAAACAATGCTCAATTCAGATAAATATTTTGCTGTATTCTCGATTGTAGATATTTTTTCTTTTATATAATCCTTAATCCCGAAGTTTGATCTTAAATCATTTGTGTAATCCTCGTTTTTAGCAATTTGCTTGCGCTCGGATGGTTTTTGGATTTCCTTATTTTCCTTCAAATTATCAGGGAAAATGCTGTAGTTTTTAGCTGTCTGCTAGAAATTTTGCGGTTTTGCTCATGAAATTTTCACGAGTCGCGTTACGTGAATTTTATCGTCGGCCGGTCGGTAATTTCTCACATGTTTTATCCCATTTCGTTGCATTCGCATTCGCATTCGCATTTGCATTTCATTCGGGGAGCAAATTTCGCGTTTCTCTCGACTTTACCTGCTATTTCATTGGCTTTTTCGCTTCTTTGCCCGACTCTTTTTGCCTGGCTCAAATTACTCAATTACGCTTTAAGGAGCTCGGGTTCGCCTAGGTTATCTCTCGAGGTTTATTGTGCCTATTTCAGCTTGCTCCACACTTGTTTCAGCACTATTTTCCTCAATTCCACGTTTCCTTTCGATATCTCAATTTTCACGATATTTCATTCATTCATTCATAGCATATTTTTCTCGTGCCCCAACACATATTCATTCACAACGACGGAGGTTCACATTTTATTTGATGAGAAAAAATGGCGAGGTTAATATTTTATACCCTTCACTCGTGTAATGTAATAGATGCACATCGACTATAGTCGAATAACAAAGCATGATATTTGGCTTTTAGAGCGTGGGGAAACAATGTATCACATTTTCAAGTGTCGAGACACCTCACAGTCAGAATTTCGAATTAGATCATACCACTTCAATTAGTACACAGAATAGTATTTTCAAACTATAAATTCAAAATAAGATTGGTGATCCAAGTAAGTCATTTTTGCGTTAAGGCATTAGTTTAACTAAAATTTCGAAAAGCTCGAAAGATCATAAAATCTACTATAGTTGGGATAAAATTATATCCTCACGCCAGCTTGTCCAGGAAAAAAAATCTCTAGGAATAAAAACGACCCTTACCTTTCACTTCCTTCTTTCTCACATACCCAGGGTCATTTCTGAATTTTATTTATCCCCCGCTCACTTCCTAATGTAAAGCAGTACGGCTCTACGACTCTTAACGGCAGCCATTTTTTTTCCGCATTTCATTCAAATTCAAGGACAGATAATTCGTATATCCAAAGCACAGATCAACCGGGTTCAAGGGTTCTCGAAAATTCAGCTGACTCTTCAAAATTCAGCTCAATTAATTTCGAATTCGATGTTTACGATATCTTTCCTTGTTTTATATCGGGATATTGTGAGTTGACTTCATATTGGAATTTAGGGAACAAGTACTTCAGATAGTTTTAATATAGATTCTTCAATAAGGGTCAAACGATGTAACAAATTTAGTACAGTAACCAATTTTATTCTCAGACACTCGAATATTCAGCTGAATTATTTTCAAATTCGACGTTTTACGAAAAAAAATTATACTTGTCTGGGTCATAAGTAAATTTCATAAGAATTAGGTTTTTATTTTCTTTACTGATGTAATAACGATCATAGAATTTCAAAATCATAAAAAGCCATCAATATTTACATTTTATTGAAACATATGATATGCGATAATTTTGAAACTTATCTGAATCATTCTGAATTCTAGGGTAAGGGGGTGTGAGTATTGTAGCAAGACGTTGAAAAACTTCATTTCAGGCAAATTTGTAAACCTGTGAATTTAAGTTTTGAAGCTGATTTTATTTTCTAAATGGCTTAGAATAACCCTCCATCAACATTGAAGCTTATGAATAAGTTTTATCATTCTGCAAGAAATTTTATGCGATTATCCATAAAATATTCGTTTAGCGATTTAAATTTATATTTCCTGAAGTTTTTCTTCGCCTAGATACACAAATAATCATCTTTCGAAAGTTTAGCTTACAAAACATTATTCCCTAAAAGTGAATTATACCTACACCATAGAAACGATATAATTTTCATCATTTCTATAAACGAGCTTGCAACTTCTTTCTCCAACCCATATGCAGGTATTTAAAAGTAGGCTATCTCGGGACAAGTATCATTTTGGCTACATTTAAAGTTCTATTGATAAAATATCATTTTGTGCGTTCTAAAATAGACTTAATCCTTTCCAAAAATAGTTTAAAATAAAAGCTTTTGAGCCTGAGAGGGTGTCTATTCGTAAATTTCCAGGTTGAATGCACATATTTTCAACTCAAATACTATTATTATCATTTGCTTTTTCAAATAAATGTATTCACGATTTAAAGTGGTCATGTTAGGTCAAATCATATCCGAATTTTATAAATTCTCATCATTTATGTTAGTTATTTAGATTTTTATGATACAAATTTTAAAATGATGAATCAATTCTCGAGGATTCGGCGGTTCAGATTGTCGATATGGATTTTAAATTAGCATGTATTTTAAAATTTGTATACTTTCTGAAAAATCGAGTATAAACCTCACCTATTTACATAATCTAAAAGTCGGCAGGTATTTTCTGTTTCTGGGCCTAAAAATATCTCAGCTTTTGCCTGTGCCATTCCTGGCGCATCCCGCTTTTCATTCATGACTCTTCCTGTTTCTCTTCCCTCTCATTCTCCCCTCACTATTTCCTACTCTTCACCTAATTGCTTCTAATGTGACTTCTCTAAATTGCTTTTTCATCTGTATTCGGTCTCTCGATTCTACCTTTTATTTTCGATTTCTTCTACCATCTGAAATTCCCCTTGTATTTCGCAATTTACTTGGCTTCTCGTGTAGAATTTCCGAAAACTCGGTTCGTCGAATTTCGAGAGAGCGTATTTTTATTTTCCCCGTCATTTTCGTCGTATTTGATATTCATGAGCGCGAATTAGACGCACCAGAGAAAAATCTTTCCTATCGTGTGAATTATGGCGCAGAAAAATGCTCGAATTTTACCACTAATATTTTGCTCCAATTACTATGACTACACAATGTGACTGACTGCGCATTTTTCCCGTAATTTATGACAAACAGCTTATTTTCTGTTGCGGCTGTTTCACAGTTGATTCGAATTTGAGCTGCGCCATTATTCAGGCCCAATTTTTCGCTCATTCATCAAACATGCATGGAATTAGAATTTCGACCGTTAATTCTGCGATTTTTACTCTTCCAAAAATCTAAAGAATAATTTCTAATAATATTTCACGAAAATTACCATAATTTAGGAGTTTCTAAAATGATATCATCTTAGCTAATAATTATGCTATTTTAGATGGCATTCGATCTTTTACTTTGAATCACATCGTTTTATCCAGAAAAATAACAAAAAATTCGGGAAATTTCTCATCTTGGCGAAGGGTCCATAATTTTTCGATCCGACGACAACGCTATTTCAGGGAATGCAATTCAGATTCAAAACGAATCAAATTTATGGGATTTTTGGTGAATTTTTCGCAGACTAATTAGATTGGGCCGAAAATTCGAATTTTTATATCTGAAAAGGGATGCCAATTCGTCATAATCCGGTAAAGAGGCCGCGACGCGACACGTGACGCTTGAAAAATAGTACTGCTCGCTGAAGAGACAGACATTCGCATCACTTTCAAATAGATCCTTCCTCATACATCACTCGGTCATACACCAATTCCGCCAATATCCTTATTTGTATATAGAGTGCGTTCTTGAATTGGATTACACTAGAGAAAATTCGAGACTTCGGAAAAATTTCGGAATAACTTATTTGATTTCTACTCCCGAAGAATTGTTCGCAATTTTTCATTCATATTTTCAAATTTCAGCAAAATCTTTCTACAAAAAATGATGGATTCCAAGGATCAAGTTCCAATGCAAAAGATGGAGTAATCTCTGAATTTTTAATTTTCTAAAAACGGATTTCCAAAAATCTGAAAAGCGTGGTGACCACGCTTTAGGTGATAATCCTTCCTATCCGACTCTGAATGGGGTTAAAATCTCATCCCTAATTCCAAGTACCCTATGAGGGATTAATACCAGGATCATTTATGTGCTGTGAATTCGACATTAGATTGGACCTTACAAAAACTGAATCCATAATATCTTACAATTAGGCACTATTCTCTGCCCATTCTTCTGAATGCGATAATATCTTAGGGCTTCACTTCTTGGAAGCCTGATTATATGATTTTGTCATTTTCCATCATTCTTTTATCAATCTTTACCCACATAAGATTAACCCTCGATCACTTACGATATTCAACCACGAATTTTGACAGGATTTTACGAAAATTCCATAAAAATCGGAAAAGTGTCGAGATTTTTCCGCGGTTCTAGGGCTTCAACCCACATGCAGGATTTCAGGAATTTTTAGCTAGGGTTTCAGATGGTCTGAGAATTTTTATGCATTAGAGTCAATGATAACTTTTATCACTAAGCCTCAAGTTGTCTTCAATTTTTCACTAAAATTATACTTTTCAGCAAATTTTTAGAGAAGTAAGTTCAAAGAGAAATCAAATTCGACGTAGTTTACTACTTTGGACATGAACAAAGAAGCGATAATCGTGAACATCAGTTTTTGATCTTGACTAAGTAATCTCCATTTAAATTCCGGAATTCATTACTTTCTCCGAAAGCACTTTCAGTGATCTCTGTATACTTACATCATATCATTTGCAAAACAGGACTTCAACTTCGTTTTCTCTAATTATCTCTCCAAACTCTGCGCTATTTCCCTAATGTACCTCCGCAAGACAATTGGATTGTTGCGTTTAGCATTTTTAGCAGGCTCTCCTCGGCTTTTCCTTGAGGCTTCCAAGCAGAGCTCCGCCCCCTTTGTGGGTGATCTGTCTCGGAGTTTCCCCGTAGCGTTTCTCTAATTCTATCATCGGTACGGGGCCTCGCCCGTAGCGTTTCTTCATCTAATTCCTCTCGTCAACTCCATTGTCTACCCGCTTCCAAATGACCACCGCAGCCGGCACTTTGCTATTATTGTCTCATCTACTGAGGCATCCGCTGCGAAAATGGCCCCTATTATCGATTCCGAGACACTATTATCTGGTAGCACCTAGTGCATGAGTCGAGATGATGAATAACATGCATAATATGCTCAGGTTTCGGCGGAAGAAGGTTAAAATGAAAATTTTGTTCAAAAATTAACCTTGTCATTTCAAGATGGGAAGGCCAGACTGTTAGGAAACCTCATACTTCATTATGAATACCTCAAGTGTCATTTCGGACCCATCTGATAAGAGTATATTGTTTGGAAAAGTTCTTTTCACATCATTCTTTTCAAGCAATATACCATCTCTTTCATTTCTACTTCAGTCTATAATTCATCTCAACATTTTTCATAATATTTATCTCAGTTGTCCCTCCTGAATCATCAATTATCTCTCAATTACGCGAATTATTTCAGACCCGTCTGCGGGATTCACGCGAGTCATCGGGCTTTCACGACGATCCCCGGGAGTCGTTCGACCCTTCGGGCAGTTCGAGCGATGTCCTCCCGCCCCACCCCATGACCGCGCCCGTCTCTCCCAACGTGCCTCTTTCAGCCAGCAGGTTTGGAGCCTCTTTTTACATTTATCTTATGTTACCTATCATGATGAGCAAATTTGTCAAAAAAAAATATATATATATAATCTGACAGAGATGGGTTAACTGAATATAACTATCCAAACTGATCAATAGTCACAAATAACTGAAAACATTCATTCGTGAGTGAGGAGAGATTTACTGATTTGCAAGCTTTTCACTGGTTGGGAATAGTTCTTTTTGAATTTGTTTCAAGTTGATTTAAAAATTGCATTTTATCTCCGAGTTAGACCTTGATTCTTCTTTGCTTTTTTGTTGGATTATTTAAAATCCGGTTTTCTATTCGGTTAATATTCAACCAATGAATTTCCAAATGTACATGCATTGTCAATGACTGATAACTTGAGGCAAAGTAAATAATGCACAAATTCGAATATGCAAAATATGCATTGTGTATGCACAAATAGTCGTCGGACTCATTCCTTGAATATGACGCAATAGTGTAAAATCTGCTGCAACCAACACGCTAATTTGCGAGCATCAAATTTTCATGCCTTTTATTTTTGTCTCAAGTAATCGTCCATTTATAATGTCAAAAAATCCAATATGTCCTTTGATATCGTTTCGTTTGTGAATTGGATCTGCTTTGATTGAACTGACGATAGATTGGTGTCGTGCAAATCAATACTTCTACCATCAGATCAAGATCAAAAATGAAACCTAGACAAACTAGCCCAATATAGATAGAGGATAAAATTTTCAACAAGAATAATGTAAAAACTAAGAGAGTTTGAAAATAGAAAGAAGCCTAAATCTCGCATCAAATATCAATAAGTTGCAAAAAGAAGTCTTGATTAATCATAAACGTTTCGAGAAGAAAATTTATTGTGTCTAGAAAAGAGCTACAATAATCTCCATACATCTTTAGACAATCTTCTAGGCAACTTTGAATCGCACATAAGTCATAAATTTCACGTCGAGATTAGAGAAGGCTAAAACAAGGCATTTTTCTCAACATTCTGTTGTTCAAGGACCGCAAACTTTCAAAAATCCACTTACAATTGGTTTCCACTTTTTATTGCTCAAGAATTATTTGAACTGGATTTTACTTCTTAAAATTTTAGCAGTCACTCTGATGGCTGGAAGTATTCCTCGCAAAAGCTGTTGTGGAAGTTGAAACCGAAGTACATCAATTTTTCGCATGCCAGCAGCACTTCATCATCTACGGACTCCGCTTGGAAGTCATTGGTCAGTTGACAAATTGGTTATTTGTGAGATTCTCAGAAGAATGAACGCTTGTTAATTTATTAATATTTCAAGAAATTTAGCAGTATGATTAACTTTAAAAAATGTCTTTCTGGTAGAGACGTGATCATTATTTTTTCTTAGAGGGTGCTTTCTTGTGAAATTCCTTGGACGTTTTAAAAATGTTGTGACGCGATAACGACCAGACTAATTATTCTACGTACTTGGTCAGTAGACAACTAATTTTTGCACTCTCATGCTATTTCATTTAATTTTGCGTAAGATACCTTGTTTGAAACACATTCAGTAAGCCTTGATCCTGCTATTCTCATTGCATTTGATGAATTATTGTGTCACGACATTTTTCGAGTTGACAAGTTTTGAAATATTGGACCAACTTTCTTAAGATAAATGCCAATTAAAAAAAAACAAAAAAATCACCTTACTCGTGAATCAGCCATCTACAACAATGAGATTTGTAAAATTAACCGATCCAAACTAAAATCTTGATACTACATTTCATTCAATTTGACAAATTACTACACGACTACCTTATGATTTCACCGTGTTTTGTGGTCTGCCTTACATTTTTCATTCATGGATTAAGATTGGAACTCTCACAATTTTTCGCGTTCTAAAAATGGATGGGACAGTTGAGTTTTGTTTCCAACTTTTCTCGAAATGATGCAATTTCGATGTTTCTTGGCTAACTATCTCATCGTTTTGCAAATGCGCTTTCCAAAAATGGAGTTTTTCTCCATTCATGCTATTTTTGACTGGGAAATTAAGAAAATTCGATACTTTCTTTCGCTGTAATATTTTCGTTTCAAAAGTCGGGGGATGCAGAGAAATTGGCTCCAAATTGCTGTCATTTTGCAAGACGACTTAGTTATGCTCATTACTCAAATTTAAACCGATGACATTCATTATTTTACTCCGAAAAAGCGTTTTAACTCCTATTCACATTCTTTAACCTAAACTGAGGGTAATTCTCCTCATTTTTCTTATAATAATTCCGCGGAATAATAATTCTAGCATTTCTTAATTTTTCTTACACTTTTCATAGAACTTTTTCTTCCCTTTTTAAGTCCAACTTCAGTAATTAATAAGTGTTGCTTCAAGCGAGAGAAGTCGAGCTGGAAAATGAAAAGCCGGTCCGCGAAATTGCGACACGCGACATGATGAGATGTGGAAATTTCAATGGGAAATTTGCAATTTCGGTCCGTTTAACTCCAAGAAGAGGTGTATAAAATGCACTATCATTTGTGTGGGAGTTGAATGAGAAACTTCATAATGGTTTCGATCTTAATAAGACATAATTTCTGCAATTATGAAAAAGTAGGGGCTAAAAATAAAAGCGGCAATTTTAGGACAGTAATACATGGCGATCTGTCGACGGGGCTGAAGTTATTTTGAAGGGGACTAGGCTGGAACGGCTATCGGAATGCGAAAGAACTGCTTTACAGGCAAGGATAATCTTTTAGCCCTAATGTAAACTTCACTGAATGTAGAAAAAACTTTAAATGAATTAAAGGCGAAAATGAATGAAGTTTATAGCGAGTCAAGTTTTCAAACCTTTAAAATAATTCTACTTTAGGCTATCTCCATAACTAGGCTACAAAAATTACTACCTGGAGTTAGCGTAGTTAAACAGAAAGGTAGCATGTTCCTTCAGAATGAAATTTCAAGTCAAATATCTCAGATCCTCTATCAGCACTGCGACAAAAACGATTGAAATTGGTGAAAAGTGCAAAGACTGGCGAAAAGGCGTACAGTTCCGATGGTCAACGAAGACCAAGTGGATCTACACAAGGTAAATTGGATTTCATTTAAAACAAAAAGCCTTAGCTCATCTCAATTATCATAGTTGTAGCTTCTTGGGAAGTTCTTCGAATTTCTTTTTTTATCAGCATCATTTCTTCGCCAAAATTGATTAACTTTCCAAGAAATTTTCATTTTGCAACGCTCCTGTCACGAAGACCAACCTTTCCAAACAGAACAACAATTAATCTTTTTTTGTTTTACTATAAGAGACTAAGGGAATTTCGTTCTTCAAACTGACAATTTAGACACTCGAGTTTTCGGCGTCTCGCTGATCGATTGCATGGAGAATGAGAAGCGTCTGGAAGAGGCCATTCGATGTCGATCGCTCGACGATGCAACGGTGGGCAGCAGCGGATCGACGCTGACTGCGGGATCGCAACCCGATTCTAGGTTTTCTACTCTCGGTTTCCCCTTGATATTTTGAAGCTTTAGTCAATCTCAAAATCGGAGTCTGGCAAAGCAAAAAGCGAAGCCAGTCAGGTCGGAAACGGAACTGATTAAATACGAGGACCGACGATGGTTGTATCCATCAACTCAGGTGAGTACGATTATTAGAAGCTTGTCAAAATCACTTGAGCAGGAATACACATTGTGTTTGACCTTGAACTTCGGAAATCTCTAAAATATCGTATTTAATGAAACATTTCATTTCAAAAACATGTCCTTATTTCGTGATGTACTAGAAAAAGAAATCCAGGAAATTCGAATTTTGATAATGAATTTTTCAGAACATGTGCGTCTCAAATCCCTCTTCACCCTCACCTCTTTCAGCTTCACTTCCAACCAAGGATCTCTCAACTTCTGTCACTTTCTTGCTAGCAACCGAGCCTGAAAAGGAGCAAATTACGGTTTTTCGTACAATGTGGCTTTTTTAATCTGAAATCTCTAGGGTCGTTTCGTGAAGAAAGCTCGAGCACCTAGTTCATCTCTATCCTGGTCATTGGACTGTCCTCCCGATGAATTCACCGACATGCACATGCTACAGGTGCCCAGGATTGTCGATAACTGCATCAAGTATCTCATTGAGCATGGTAAGAATCTTGAAGGAAAACTTCATAAATTTCTTCTGTGTATGAAAGCATCAACAAGAATATATTTTGCATAATAATTTGTCACCATAATATTCTCTTGTTCTAATTTATTTATTCGTTATGAACATCAAATTATCCTTACGTTATCTCTTCAATTCAGGCCTCCACCAACTCGGATTATTTCGCATCGCCGGCAATGCAACTCGATGTCGACAATTGCGAAATGCCCTAGAAAAAGTAAAATAATTTCTTCCGACGAGATGTCCCAAAGAACACATAAATTTAGGCTGGCGGAGAAATGATTTACTTGGCTGATGATGTTACGGCTGTCAACGATATCGCTGCAATTCTGAAGGAGTACTTTCGGGATCTGCCTCAACCGCTTCTACCGAAAGAACATTATCAAGCCTATATTGCGGCTGCAAGTAAGATTTTTTTTTGTTTAACTCAGTAACTTAATGGAATTTGATCCTTCTTTATCAGGGTCTAGTTTAACAAGTTTTCAGATAAAATGTATGATTTCGAAATTCTTTGAAATCCATCTCTACTTCTTGGGGATTCAAATTTAGTCTATTTATGATTTCACATGTTACATTTTTATCAGACTTTCCTAGGAATTGTATTTGTTTGTATCGCGAAGGCTAGTTTGTTTGTATTCTTCCGAAAGCTTATAAACGAAAAAAACGCGCTACAAAATTTAATGAGCAAAACCGATTTGGTTAGAATTCACTCATTCGAAAGTGGTCAACTTGAGAATGGTGTTAATGGAATTGCGAGTTCAATGGGAGAAGGATTAAAATTTAAAATATTTAAAATGGTTTAAATTCGACAAATTTCAAAATCAATTGAAAACAGAAAAAAAACCCTCTTCTATTACTTTCTACCAGCTGTTCATAAACTTTGTTATCACAAATATAAGAATCGTGCTATTTCTGAATTACTTCAAAATTATTTCAGTATTTTTTTAGAATTAACATCCGACGATCGGGTTGAGTGCGTACGGCATTTATTAGCCCTTCTGAATCCTCCAAACATCGATACACTGTTCGTTCTGATGAAATTCCTGCATCAAGTATCGCTAAATTGCTCGGACCGATGTGATGACGGAGATGAAACCTTGGCAAGGATTTTTCAGAATATTTTCCTCAATTCGGTTTTTCAAAAATTTTAATGAGATTTTTGAGCATATTTCATCATTTTGCAGCTAAAACATGAATGATTTTTATCCATTTGAGAAAATAGTCAAAAATTTAGCGAATTATTTCATTTTGTACCTCTGTGAAAATTTCACAGCGAAATGACATAAAATTATCTGGGATTTCACAATTTTCAGATTCCCGGGAATAAAATGGATGCTCGAAATTTGGCGACGATTTTTGCGCCTTGCATTTTGAGGGCTGATCACGATAAATTACACGCAACTCTGGCTGAAAATGAACAACAGATTTGTATAATTGAAACTATCATTCTCGAGGTCGAAACGATTTTTACGGTATTTAT
This sequence comes from Diploscapter pachys, assembly GCA_002287525.1. NCBI lineage: Eukaryota > Metazoa > Nematoda > Chromadorea > Rhabditida > Rhabditidae > Diploscapter > Diploscapter pachys. Next base: position 188,685 of record LIAE01010304.1, read on the forward strand.
ACAGAAAAATATGCGAGAAAATTTCCAACCTGATTTTCAGATCCCAAAAGATCTACAATGCAAGATCTACAATAAACTACGGGAAACAGAACCGGACAGATTGGACCGCATATTGAATAATCTGTCGAGGCTTGAAGGGTATGGCTTTTTCAATCAAATCTTTGATGAAAATTCTGCGAGGTATGTAACGGAATCACAAACAGTTTTGTGTTTGTTTATCCCATCATTCGCTCACTTCGTTCGCATTGATCTTGAGAATTTTCGTACAAGTTTATAAAGGCCTGGATTCAATCTACAACTTTTATCTCATGTGGAGTCATTTTTTCAATTTAATCGATCTCGCAGCTTTCAAAGTCATTAACAACTATTTCCCAATCTTACCAACTATTTCAGAAACGAACCAATTCTATGCTCTCCGTTTCCCGCTACAGTAGAGGAAGACAGTCCTCGTGACACTCAAAAGACGACTGGGAATTCGACTGAAGACATACAGAACGAATCGAAAGAGTTCGATAGCATATCGCAGAAAACTCGCAAAAGTAAGCAAGAAGATCGGCCTCGAAAATTAGCAACAATCATTGCGAAAGAAATATTTTGGAAAAAACCCATCATATCGCTTTCCATTTTGTATGACAGGATAAACTTCTCTTCAAACTGCCTGAAAATGGAAAACTAGCCGAAATTTACGATTTCAGAGAAAATCGTCACTCAACGAAGTGGATCTTGGCCATTTTCTCTCGCAAAACCGTCGAGTTCCCGAGAAGAATTGAGGTTCTTCAATGAACCCGTCAAAGAAGCTCGGGTTGGTGGAGATGGGTCGAGAGGGAAGGACACCCATTCATTGGCGCCTTGTGGAGTGACGAATCTGACGCGGCCTTCAGGTATGAAATTGCTATCATAGAAAATCTAATGTCAGATATCGTAATAAACCACAGATTTGTCGAAATCTAGAATAGAAGCGAAGTTCTGATGATGGTTAGCCTGTTCTTTGCTAAAAAAACTACTTTTTCGTTGTTCTAGACTAATCTCAACTCAGAACGTTAATTTTTTCAAAGTTTAATCAATATAGTAAATGAAAAATGTGAAAAACTGAAGATCTACAAACTTTTATATGTAAATTACAGTCTCTCCAACCTCTTCCGTGTCACCCTCGACAGATTCTCCGTCCCGGTACTCAACCAGACTTTCTGTCGCTCGGCGTCGACTTCGCAACGTCGTTCGAGTTTTTCGTTTCTATTCCGTAGCCCGGAACGTACCACATGTGACCGCGCCGTCCACACCCAGCAGCACACGGCAACTTGGAAAAGAACCACAAAAACGCAGCGAATAAGTACCGTACTTCTCATGCAATCTTTCCCTATAAGACCGCTACCTGTAAGGGAGAATTTTAATCTAGAAAAATTTTCTTTCGATAAGCTAACTAAATTTTGTCCGGTCCTTTGATGAAGAATTTTATCCTTAAAATAGCGTAGTATAGGAGTAAGGGCTATTTTTATTACAATTCTTATTCATAACATTTACAGCTATTTTCCAATTACCGCAGAACACGGTATTTTAGTCGCTCACGTACTCATAAACACGGGTAAATTTAATTAAATCAAACTACTGTAATTATCATGAATGAAATTTCACTGGAATAATGGAAGCACTGATGTTGAACTATCAAATAATAACTATTTCTGAATATTTTTAAGAGTAAAAATGAGTAATGAGAACTAAAAATGCAGAAAGCAAAAGTAATGCCCGATATAATCGATAGAGACTAATAAGTTTCATATTTTCTTCACTGTATCAGGCTGGTGAATAAATTCTGTCGTAAAGAAAATGTGCTCCAAAAATTCGTTAACTTTATCATAACGTTATCTCAATTAAAGGCATTTTCCCCATATATAGTCAGAAGTTGTACCTTCCTATTGCACACGTTTCTGAACTCTCTCGGTTACTGCACTCATGAATGCAGGGAAATTTATCAACACAAGTCAGCATTTTGGGGCATCTCATTTTGATATTGATCTTTTCCTACAAACGTCAAGACGGATGAATGGAAAAATCGTGCCGACTATTTAGTGGGACCCAAAATAGTAAAATAATAAAAATCAAAATATTCTTCCTTTTCTTATCTTTAGAAAAATTTCTTCATTGCTTAGGCCTCTCATATGAAGATTCTCAGCAAAAATTGGCCATCACCCCGAAACTGTAGCCGATTCTCTCAACGCAATAACAGGAGCATAGAGCAAGTGCTCTTCCATAAATGCCTGGGGTTATTTTAGAATCAATCATTTAACATTAAAATAAAATAAACTTTCAACTTTACGACATAGAACTTATTCACCAGCCTAATATTAACAGCAGACTTTAATGAATGCGAATTACATTTCCTAAAATTATTAACGATGTAGAAAATTTTATATTTAACGTCTGAAAATTGTTCTTTTTATATATCGCTATGATGACGGCGTAATCAGAATCTGATCTCGAATATCACGCAAGATCTTGTTGGGTTGATTATCGGTTTTAAAATGCCTACATGGTTTTAACTCAACTTCACCTTAAAATAAAAGTTAAAAGTTGAATTTCTGAAGTTTCACCGAAGTGAAGTTGAGGTTGATATTTATAGAGAAATCAAAATTACCGTTAATTGTCTAAACAATACCTCTTCATACTTTATCCTAAATTCCAAGTTCCATAAACATATTATTGTTCATTTCATTATTATGATGTGAAGTGATTTTCAACACATATCTAAAATGCTAAATTACTTTGATCTGAATCTCATACCGTATCTCGTAAATGCATTTGTCTGCGGGTATTTTAGTAATCACATTTCCTGATGAAACAATTTCTATTAAATTTCTTGAGTTCAAATAAGCTACAGACTGATATTATTGTAACTGAAATAATCCTCTCCAGGATATTTCCAATAAGATAAAACACGATATCTTACTATCTTTAATATCGAACCTGTCAGATCTATTTGAATATTTTAATGAAATCATTTTTACTCTAGGTTTGCTGAAATATTTCTTTATTCCAAATTTCATCACTCCACTTTCGAACTGTGATTTGTTAATTGCATCAAATCGAGTTTTTTTTATAATAAACTTTTTATTTGAAGATTTTATTCGTATCGATTTTTACACGAAATGTTTCAATAAAATATTCATTTTTACTAGTTTATCTTTATGTAACCTATTCCGTAAAATAATCTAAAGTTTCTAACTTAGCTTGATGAATTTTTAAAATCAATTGAAAATATACATGTTATTTAGAATAATTAGCGTAAATTCATGGAGGTAATAAAGGTAGCTTGACAAATAACTCAATAGTTATTATTTCATCTTTCTGTCTCCGCCGCCTACAATCGTGTATTCTCCATTTGGCAATTTCTTTTCGCTAAATTATCAAATAAAAACGCCAATCTGGAAAATCAGCTACATTCATTATTATCGTTACACATACAAAATAGCATAAGAAATGGCAGGGCAAAGTTTTATTTCTCTTACTCTTGCACTACTTCGTATTTAACAATGTAACGGATGTAATTAACTTTCTAGGTTGCCGATAAAGATATTATTAGAAATAGTAGTATATTATTTATAACCTGTTTTATTTTTGAAAGCAGTTTCTAAGATTAAAACACGAAAAACTCGTAAGAATTCGTTTGTCAGATCAACGGTATTTCATCGTTTCGGGTTCTTTTCGTCTCTGCAGAATTTCCGATGTCGATTCAAGTGGCTTGCCGGATTGCTTACTTTTATCATTCCGTTCGTCAAATCTAAAGAAATATCTTTATAAAAATGTTACAACACAAAACAAATCTTAAACAAGTGAAATAGGCTTTCAAACTTAACTGATAATCAGAGTTCAGATTATGATTTTTATAAGCTACCATGAAAATACAAAGAAGAAAATTCATATTCTAACTATGACTTTGAAATAAAAGGTAAAAGAACGAATTCTTACACGCTAGCAATGAGATGTCGCTTGGGTTGTTTCTGGAACCCAGTTCTCTGTAGCTTCTCTCCGCGATATCCAAATCCCTTCTTCTCTCTGCCACTCTGCCCATCCTCTTCCAGATCTACCGCCACTGGCTCGACGCGGCCCTGCTCTTGAGCACCCAGGCCTTTGCCTGCCTTCCAGCCCATTCTGGAATAAATCATTGCAGATTAAGAAATTCGAAATTTATAAAAAAAAAACATAACGTTTTGGAAATAGGGGATAATAGTAATTCAAGGCATTCGAATTATTATGGAAAATTAATTATTTCTTTCTTATTTTCCTCCATTTGAATGACCTGGGAATATATTGAGTGATAAAAAAGATTTTTTCTCAAAGAAAGCAATAGTCTCGTTAAAATTTTTTAAAAAGTTATAAAAGATTTGAAAATAAAATCAACCTGCTCAACAACTTGCTTCCAATTCCCTTGGTGTGCTTTTCGATGTCATCCACCGTCGATCCGCTATGTCTTCTCTTTCTCGCTCCTCTTCCTTGCGAGTTCGTTACCTTCTTCGTGAAAACCGACTTCTCGATTTTTCCGCTTCTGAAAGTTATAAAGTAGAAAAGATTAACAAAATTAAAAAAAAATCTACTTCTAGAAATCATGCATTAAAAAATCCTCAAAGAAATGTCCTAAATAGTTTAAGAAAAAATAGCGGCAATAAAATGTGCATTCTGTTGATTAGAAGTTTGATAGGGATTTGTTTATAAATGTTAAAAGGAGAGATTTTTAAAGTAAAAAAAAAACGCACCTCAACTCCTCGTCTTCTCTCATTTCAACGGCCTGTCGGGCGTCCAATTCCCCAGCGGACTTTCCCTCGTAATAAACCGAATAATCCACGTCCCAATCGTCCGCCCAATTCCAGTCACAATCTGTTCCTGCAATATTTCGTCAAATATTTCATTGCCGCAAAATGATTATAAAATTCAATGAATATATGTTTAGTGTTTTTTATAACAACAATGAGAGCAAAACTAAAAGTCAACTCATGAGATAATGTTTCTAATAAATTCGAGATGTATTAGAGCAAAAGAATATTATTATTATTATAATGTCAAAACATTGATCTGAATCCAACCTTTCTCAGTCTCATCCCAGAAATTGGTATCGGTGTACCAAACCAGGCCCGGACCGCCCTTCTCCCAGACGATTTCCATCTCCTCTTCGTAGTGTCGCTCCTTCGTCCTCTCTTGTTCCGTCACATCGTTGTGGAGGGCTTCATGTCTAAAATTTGAAATTTTGACATTTTACGAAATATCGAAGTTTTTATATTTTTTTCGAAAAAATCATATCGTATCTTTGTAAAGATAACAAATTCTCTCAAATTTAACCTCTCCCATTCCTCGCACTGATCGTCGTCATTGTCGGGTCCTTCATCATTATCCGGGTAATTTTGCTGAGCTTCAATTTTCGACGTCGGGTCTAATGGGTCTTCCTTAAACAAGTTTCTAAAAACTTTTTAATTTGGAAAAATCCTACCTCTTCATTGATAGAATTGTCTTTCTGAGTTTCTTCTTTCTTTGAATTTTCTTCGCTTTCAGGTTCATCTTCTAAGAAATAAAATAGAACATGAGAAATTATCATAAAAATACCGTAATCTTCCTCTTCGTCTTGATTTCCCGAATATTGAAATGGAACGGCTTCGAATTTTCTTATTCTCCGACCCGATTGAATTCCCAATTTGGCGATGACAGAAGGAGGCAACTTGCAGAGGCGGATCTGGAATTTCGAGAAAATTTGAATTAGCTTTTTCAAATTATAGGCAAAATACACCTCTAACCAATCCCATCTAATTTGAATAAGTTTCGATTTTCAATTATTTAATATTTGATACTTTTATTTAAGAAAATGACAAAATTAGAGCTAGAAAGAGGGTTTACCTGCTCATGAAAGTACTCCGAAGGCGTTCCCACGTTTCCTTGAGGCATTTGAATTGGCGGTTTCAGTTCGATCAAATTCTTGATGTCTGCCTCGGTCAAAGTGTCGGAACTTGCGGCCTCGCTTGTCTGAAACCATTAGAAACTAATGTCTTGACAAATGCTATAATTAAAGGAAAATTGAGGCTTCCGAAATCTAAAGATGGAATTAGAGAAAACGGAGTTTTTCTGTATTTTTTTTTTTCGGAATATTGAAATTTTCTTGAATATAAAATTACCTTAACAACTTTGATGGCATTGACGAAACACCGATTCGGAATCTCCATGCCCTGACTGCTCATCCAGTGACGGCCATGGAATTCACGAATAAATTCGGCTCTGTAAATGGACTTATCTAGAATTCCTATAAAAACCAACTCACCGTAATTCAGGATTCCGAAATTTGACGACGCAACAGAACGTCTTTACTACTTTTGAAGATGTCGAGGCTTCATTTGGATCCTGAATATTTCAAAGTTATCACGTCATTGAAGAAAAGTAATTGTGTTGTAAAATTCAGTTTAAATTGAATTTCATATCCATACTTGAGATTTAAGAAAAGATTTTTTAAAATAAAATTACCTTTGTACTTTTCCGTTCTGGCCGATGCCTGAAGTGGAAGCAGTCGAACTTGCCGTTTTCCGTGAACGAGGAAAAGTAGCGACGCAGATCTTTCGAATGCAGAAAACCGGGAATGTTGCGGATCACTGCGTAGCAGGAACTATCCATCTAAAACTAGCAAATAAAACCAAATTGCGAAAAAGCAAAAACACTTGCACGATAAATACGAAAAATCGATATGGAAGCAGTGTGCTCTGTCTTTGCAACTATAGGCGAGGGCGAAGAGAGTGGCTATTTCGCAACGAAACTGTAGTCAAATTTTACACACTGATAATTGGTGTTTGTTACATTGTAATTCCTTCGTGCTTTTTTTTTTTTTT
>LIAE01010305.1:0-48204 GCA_002287525.1 Diploscapter pachys
TGCCGAGTAGGGCCCGTGTCGGCGCCTACTCGGCATGAACGCGGCACGAACGCGGCCCGAACGAGGGCATTTCTCTCTGTGGTGTATCCTTATCCACCAAACATTATATGGGTAAAAAAATGATTATTTCTCACAAAACGAAGTATTTTCATATATTTCACACTCCTGAACCCACAATTTTGTCTATTCATGCATTTTTTTCGAAGAATACGATCCGAATTTGGATAAATGGACTGTAGTTCCACAATGTTACTGAACCAACACTAGAATAATCTATAATATGTTATGATCACAACGACTCTTATAGCTAAATGCATAAAATTTCACCATTCTTCAGATAATTCGAAAATTCATAAAAAATGAAACATCCTAACAACGCCTCATTTTTCTTTTCGAGTGTCAGTGTTATCTGTCGAATTTTATGTCATTCGGTTTCAGTAATGCCGATTAAAAGAGGATTTCGTTATTATAAAGGGGGGAACTCGCTAGGCTATGGGAATTGATCAATAAATGGGCATTTGAGATTATTCTGTTCTGTTTCGAAGTTACTTTAATGAGAATTAATGCATTTTCCATCTAACATTAGTCAAGGCGTTGAATAGTGGTGATCCAGCGCAGAATCTCAAGCTCGCTCCCACCTCAACCCAAATCAAGGGGTTTAAGAAATTGTTGGTAATAGTAGCGGATAAAGCCACGAAAAATTATCCTAGAATCCTTCGGGACGGGTCATTAGTCCTGTGCGGCTAGGATAAGCCGACTGTCTCATTACGGACGGAGGGTAGCTGACCCCACCTATTGGGGAACAAGGCTAGGAAATTGATTTTTCTGAAAACTTATCTAGGATTTCATAGGGTTTCATCCAGTTAGATATATCGGCGCGACATTCATCTCGACAATTACTCCTCCAATTTTCATTTCACCGACGTTACTCAAGCGTTCATGACTTTATGAAATTCCATCATCCATCACTATTGTGTCTATATTTGGCATTGAACTGTATTAGGCAAACTCTATCCTTGGAGCATATACAGGTAGAATTTTGCAGGATAACAATATTGAACATAAACATTTTCAGGTCAATTCGATCAACTCGAATATAAAATCCAACGACAAATTCACGTCCTTAGAATCATCAGGACCTATTGTAGATGTTAAGGAAAAGTATGGGGCCTCATAGATTTGCTTAGATTTATGATAATCTAGACACCTGCAAGGAATAGTCTCGGATGGAAGCTCCCAAGCTATAATTGAACCATCCGACACGTATGCGACCATAACAGCAAAGAATATCTCATCTGAAACCAATCTACCAAATATGGGAACTAACACGTCACCAACAGACTATACCCAATCAAATAGCAGGGATAAGACTTTATTCCATCGTAGGACAATATTCTGTTGTATTCTCGAAAGTTAACTTTAGTATTTAGTATATTATACAAACAACGAGATTTTCGAAGAAAGAATTTGTCTGTTTGATTCGCATACTAATTCTGTTGAGCAGATTGCGAACTTTACTAGTTATTTATCGCCTTGGGATGTTGCAACCACAAAAGATAAAGTGGATTATTTTATTTGGAATTGCCAATTTTGTAAATTTTAGATTTTCGCAATTAGTTATGATAAAAAATCGTTTGAAATATTCGATCTGAATACTCGACAAATTAATATAGGTAACATTACAAAAGCCAGTAGATTGGTTTTATTTTATTGCATTCTTTGCAGGACCAGATCCTCCTGAATGGCGTGGACTTGCATCTGTGGCTTATTTTAAAGACAAATTGTATTATTTGGGTGGATACAGTCTTGAAAGGAGAAAATGGACAGATCGCGTGAATGTAAGAAGATCGAATGAAAGTCTATGAAATAATTTATTCAGGTTTTAATAGATGAAAGATGGCAAACAGGGCCTACATTTCCTCTTCCAATTGCATTTGCTCAAACAATAATATGCGATGAAGTTTTATATGGTCACATTATAACATATTCATTATTGTAATTATGGATATTCAGTTATTGATGGATGGGATAGTAGAAAGATATATCGATTATCAGACGACGAACGAGAATGGATTGAAATTGGGGAGATTCCAGAAATACGATATTCCTTTGGAGTCGCATCGCTAAATGGAAGAATTTATATAACTGGAGGAGGATGGAAGTCGTTAATTTTGTATGATAAATAATGTATCATTATATATTTAGCTGGGATGCATTCAAATCCTGTCTGTGTTTCGATCCCTCAGCTCCAGTTGACAATCGAATTTCTCGAATCGCTGATATGAATTATGCAAGAGATCATCATTCGCTCATTGTCGCTAACGGGAAATTGTATGCAATCGGAGGGTGAGCTGAGATTTTGTATATATATATTTATACAAAATATTTGTTAACCTAGATTTCAAGAAATTTTCGAGAAAAATTTTTGTAATTCAATCGAAGAATACGATCCACAAACGAATAGATGGCGAGAAGTCGGAAAATTAACATAAAATAAAGCTTGACTATAATAATCTCAGATCTCATATTGAAATTTTATTCAATAAAATGTGAAATAATAATTTAGTTTCAATGCACATGATACAGACCACTCTCGAAGAAATCCAGAAGTGATGAGAAAAAATTGTAACTAAAATAAATATTCCTTTTAATCAGGATTGTACGAACTAAACTTCGAACTATCTGGAAGTTCAGTTCAATCTCGATTTTTTTAGCTTCAGACAGCCCTGATCCTGTCATTTACTCTCCATTATTGTGACAATGTCATTACCAGAAAGTTTAATTTGTTTTAAATATGGTCGAATAAATTCAACAAAAACAACAAATAAGTAATAGCATATCGAAACTTGATCAACTTATGTTAACACATCCCTTGAAAATATTCACTCTGAAGTGAGTTATTCCGGAAAGGGCGGTAATTAGTGGCCATTTTCGAAGAACGTATCTCAAAGTTTGTAGATTTCTAGTCAAAATATGTTGAATCAACATATTTTGACTAGAAACAGAGATGTTGACCCCGACCCGATCCGAAATTTCGGGTTGGATCGGGTTAGGGTCGAGATTTTTTATTGTATCACGGATCGGGTCGAGTTTTTCGACCCGTCAACATCCCTGTTTCCATATCGCTGAGTTTTCGTCTTTTTTAAAGACAAAATATTTGATTCAACTATTTGGATATTAAATATTTATTCTTGCAGTCAAATAGTTTACTGGGCAAAATAGGTAAACGTCTTTTTGAAATCGAATATTGTCGATTCGATGTAGTTGTAGAATGTCCTCAGGACAGCATTCTAATTTGTTTTTTTAGGGAACCAAATTTGTAAACTTCCCTACCGCAGCCGTTACGCCGTTTTTATTCCTTGCTGAAGCTTCGAAGTTAGCTATCAGGGTCGGGAAGTAATTCGTGATGTTGCCGCTACGAGACTTGTCCAAGTTTTGGTATTTATTGTAGAGCTGAATTTTTAGCTCTATTAGACCCCGTTCAGACTTAGTTCGTCCTAGCGTGAACATTAAAAAATATCATTGCTCAAAGAAATTGGTAGAGTACGAATATTTCTCTGACACTTTCCTCGAGCAATGCTATTTCTCAATGTTCACGCTAGGAAGAGCCGAGTCTATACACGCTCTTGTAATAATAAAGCTGAACTACAATTACCGTGGCCAGGAAATTCGGTCCGACTATCGACTGGAAGAGTTCCATCAGCTTGTTCGTCAGACTCCTTTGGTAGTCGCGAGCTTGAGTTAGCTGTGAGCACTCATCGTTAACGCCGGCATTACCACCAGTGTTAGTTACTAACTACGAAACAAACTAACATTATATTTTTTAAAATTAACCAACTTACCGAGCTGCAAGCGGTCGTTTCACAGTCAGTAGTTTTGCAGGTGTTGAAATCGGCTAGGAACTAGAATTTTTTGTTTTAAAAATGAAAATCTTAAATATCAAGTCGTACACTATCTACAGTCGTCTTATCCACTCCATATTGCTTAAACTGCCGATTTGCGAAATTTTTCGCTATAGGCACCGGCTAAATTGAAATATTTTTTCGGGAAAAATGAACTTTTTGTTTACCTCCAAAGTTTGACCCAAAACGATCACGATAAAATTAACAAGTAGCACGAAAAATCGAACCATCAATTCATGAAACGTTCTATCTAAATGCACCTGCAAAAGAGGGTCTAAATCGGAAACCTTCATCATCCTATAGATTACCCAGAGCCAATTAGAATTGGATTAGAGAAAAAATGCGTATTGATCGAAAATGTATCGATTACTCATAAACTGTGAACAATTTTATTACAAAAAATGACAAGTCCATCATGACGTTTATTCCGTATTTTTGAAAGAAAATATCGATTTATCGATTTATGGTTTTCCGATCCAATTGAGGGCAAACATCATCGTCGCGTTGTTCTGGCTCGTCCACGCAAGAAGTTTTGCGACACAGCCGTTCTAAAAATCTTCCCCTTCGCCATTTTTAGGATAAAAACCAACCGTTTTCTCCTCTCCAACAGTCTTTATGGCGATTTGGATGCATTTTTGGAACAGGGGGTCCAGATATGCTGAAATTTATTCTAATTAGAAGATCATCGAAATTCTTCAAACAGCAACAAATCTAGAATCTAGATCGACCTACCCGTCATATTTCCCTTCTGGTCAGTATCCATCTTGATGTACTGGTTGTTCATCTGATAATTTTAAAAGATTCAACAAACAATACATTTGAAAAAAATCCCTATTATCAATAACCGATAACTTGAGACAGAATAAATGATGCACAAATTCACATATGCCAAGTGAGCATTGCGTATTTTTACAAATAGTCGTCTACCTCATTTCTTGAAAACGATATAATGTTGTAAAATATGATGCAAATAGCGCGTAAAAATTGCGTAAATCAAAAGTCTGTCGTTTATTTCGTCTCAAGCAGTCGGTCATTGACAATACCTTCGTTCCAGCATCCTTCCCGACGACTGGAATGAAGTCCTCATTGGTCTGAGCGACGACTTTTCGCTGGAAGTCTCGAACCTTGACGAGGTCTTTGCAGACCGCGGCGAAGGCCGACTTCTTGCTCGAGTTTTTGATGGTGCTACCGTACTAGAAAACTCAAATTAACAAATAAAATCGTCAAGGCTATTGTCATTAGTAAAGTGAAAACACACGGCTATCGAGAGCTGGAGGATGTAGAGAAATTTCCCTAACTCTCTTCATTATGCACGCCACTTTGCCGAAGGGATGAAAGAAGTGTCTAGACTCTAGAGTCTGCATATGGCCCTCTATGCTTGAATAGCCGTTTTTCGCGTGTTGATGGTATCAAATTTGGGGAGCTTTCAAAGAAAGTGCTACTTGCTTTATTCCTACCCTATAAAGCTATCTTCAAGGTGGGAAACATATCAATTTTACTGTTAAAACCTTACATTGGAGCATTTCTTCTGATCGCACTCACTATCAGCGCAAATGTTGAACTTGCTCATGAACTAAACGAATCATTAAATTTAAGATAATTTGTTTTTATAACTTCTTTGATTTTGTCGATGCTTAAACCAGTCGACTTGAATCTTCGTTGTGCGACAGCATTGTGGACTGGGCGGAGCTAAAATCCACGAAACGGGCAAAATGATAAATTCATCAGATAACTTGTAAGCCTCAAGGCATGTTTTGATAATCTCATCATTATCATTATGACTTGAGAATTCCAAGTTACTAATCATCCATACTTTGATAGGATTCTGGCACTGAACGAAAACGACTGAAATCAGGACCAAAAGCGGAAGTAGAAAACGCATTTTTCAAATCTTCAGATATGAAAATCGACGATTTTCGTTGAACTATACCGTCCAAAAATGATAAACTATCGGGTTTGCTCTCATCCATTTTTCTCTTGAAATCGCGCAAATCTCGCTTAAACTAATCTTCGCATTTTGTAGTATTAGTTCAATTAATAACCATTATTTTAATCGCGAAACCTTTTGAAATCGTAAAATTCGGCCGAAAATTGGATTTTCCAAAAAAAATAAACCAAAATAGTTCAATTTATTAAAGTAGGTGGTTCCGCTTTTTCAAAGATTTATACAATTGAATTTTGATTGGATTATCCATCGTTTGTGATGGTACGAAAGTACAAGGTTTAACACCAACAATTTTAAATGATGCTGAAATTTTCGTATATTTTCGAAAATTTTTCGATTGTTGCATGCGATTTGATAACAATAAACGGCATAAGTTCTTCCTGGCACAAACCGCATCAATTTTTGCTCAGAACAAATAAACAAAAGGGATTGAGATAGCACTTCCTTTCATGAGTGCAGAGACATCTTTACATCCAGTAAAATTTTATCAAAGTTTCTTTCGAGTATAAATGATGCCAACTCGTTAATAACCGCATAAATTTAGCTACCAATTTTAATAAGTCCAACGAAAATGGTCCAGTACAAACTCTACTATTTCCCCGTCAGAGGTCTTGCTGAAGCCATTAGACAGGTAATAATTTTTACGGTTTCAATTTGACTTTAAATTTTAGCTCTTCGCTCTTTCCAAGGTACCATTTGAAGATATCAGGATAAATTTTGAAGATTGGCCCAAGTATAAGAAAGGCAATTTGACTTTCTGTTCCTTATTTGTTAAATAATTTTAGACATGCCCTTCGAAACGATGCCAGTTCTATCGATTGACGGATACATGCTGCCTCAAACATACGCCATCCTTCGTTACTTGGCTAAGCAATTCGGTAAATGTAAAAAATGGGTTGGAGGCGATTTGTGCCAAAATTTACGAGAGAAGCCCCCTACAACTTTGGTACAAATCGTCTCCGACTCTAAAAAATCGGTTCCCTGAATGCTCATCCAGTGGATCATCATGGGCTGCCTTTGTCATAGGATATATATAGTGCTAAAGAAAATAGGAAAAGAAAAAGCCGATAAGAGATATAGGAAACCTAGAATCGAAAAGTTTTTTGAACTAGACATTTAGGATATGCAGGCAAAACCCCGCTTGAAGAGGCTACCATAGACGCGTTAGCCGGTTTGATGAACGACTTTAAGTACGAGACTAGTCCGTACTACAATGCTTATTTCAATGATGAAATTTCCGCTGAAGAACTGGTAAGATCGAATCCTAAAAAAACCTCCAGTTTCTTCCAGGAGAAGCTGAAAACCGAAAATTTTAAACCATGGCTGGAAAAGCTCTTCAACTTCTACGAGAAGTATTTGAGGAAGTCCAATTCTGGTAAGTTATGGAAATTGTTATGGACTTTTTGTAAGTCTAGGATTCTTCGTCGACTCTGGGGTTACATGGATCGATTTATTCGTGGTTGATCAGATCGGGACTTTCATAAATCATGCTCCGAGTTGTTTGGAAGATCATGAAGAGGTATTTCTTCTTATGAAAGATACAATTCCAAATTGAATTTAGCTTCAAAAATTACGAGACAAAGTTCTCTCAATTCCCGAAATCAAGGAATGGGTAGAGAAAAGACCAGTCACTGACAGATAAATTTATCTATCTACAATTTTGCACAAGGCTTTACCAATAAATGTTTCTCCGAATTGTATTTCTTGCACGTTATGTAGAGTTTTCACTTATTTTCGAAAATCTTCGATTTTTCGCAGAGAAATCTCTGAATAGTGTGTAAACTACACTGTTCCAACCGCATCTAGACCATAAAGCAAATACGCGGCTGAGGGCTAGAGACTAGGTTTTATCATAGAGCCCAGAGAGACAGAAAGATCAAACCGATAGATTATTCGAATAATAAGGCGGAGCCTAGATAGTGCTGCCAACGGTTAGCTATGCCGTAAAGCATAAAATAGCACGTTTTTCGCTTTTTCATCAATTTTTATCGTTCGAGATCAATTTCTGAGCATAGAGTGAGAGCTTTCGTCTAATTTTATGTGGGTAGGTCATGTGGAGGTGAAATTTCAGAAGAAGATTCAAATTGCTCAAATATTCCAGCCTAGGACTGAGATCGGTAGGAATGGTCCAGTACAAGCTCTACTACTTTAATTTCCGCGGCTATGCTGAGCCAGCCAGACTTGTAAGATTTATTCGAATTTGTCGAAGTTCAATTTTCATTTTTAGTTATTCGCTCTCTCGAAAACCCCTTATGAGGACATTCGTTTGGACTTTGAAGATTGGACCAAGCATAAAAATGGCAAATAATATCCCTTTAGTTTTTCAATTTTATTCACTTTCTAGAAATGCCCTTCGAAAAGATGCCGGTTCTGAAGATTGATGACTTTGCGCTACCCCAATCCCACGCCATTAATCGATATTTGGCGAGGCAATTTGGTCAGCATATATTGTTGATTGGGGAGGACATCGCTATTCATTCTGCAATTAGAACTCGAATTTGAAAGCGAAATGGTGAGTCGCGCCGAGGAGAAACAAAACGAATAGTGCAATTTTCGAATATCGACGTTCTCTCCAATCAATAATATCAAAATTTAACAAGACTTTTCTTGAATCATGATTTCCAGGCTATGCAGGCAAAACTCCGCTTGAAGAGGCTACCGTTGACGCGCTGGCCGATCTGATGAAGGACTTCTTCCAGGAAGCAGGGCCATTTTACATGGTTCAACGCGACAAGATGGCTCCTGAAGAACTTGTGAGTAGTTTCAGTTCTCGCAAATTTCTCCACACGTTCTCTTTTAGGAGCAGAAAAAGAAGGAATTTTTCGATCCAGCCGCGGAAAAGCTGTTCAAATACTTTGAAAAGTATCTGAAGCAGAGCAAGTCTGGTGGGTTTTGCAACTTTTTCAAAGGACTTGTGAAATCTAGGGTTTTTCGTCGACTCTGGAGTTACGTGGATCGACTTGTTCGTAGCGGATCAGCTCATAACCATCGAATCTATTGATGCAAAGAGTCTGGATGGCCATCCGGAAGTAGGAATTTTCCCCGATTTTTTCAAGTTTCTATATTTTCGTTCAGATGTTGAAACTCCGCGACCAAGTCCTGGCGATTCCCGAAATCAAAGAATGGATCGCCAAAAGGCCGCAAACTCCGTTCTAGAACAAAAGATCTCGAATTTAAATTTTTTATTGATTTTTTATGTGTATGATTGCGTAAGATTGGAATCAATTAAATAAAATTATAACAATTGACTCAGTTCATGAGATAACAATGTCTAAACAAAGATACTAGATTTTCAAGGAATTGGGAGTGCAATTTCTAAATTTAAGAAACTTTGTTTGACTCATATGAGGATCGGTGCATGTGAGAAATTGGGCAAAGATTTTGGGCTCATTTTTCCGATCTTTAAAATTTCCCAAAACCCCCTCATTGAAACCGTGTGCCTGAGAAAGACAATTCGAGAAATCAAACGAATTATGACTAATCTTAGAATTACAACAACATGTACGAGCTAATCAATAAAATTAACGACGCCAACTCCCATTTGAACGTAGCGCCACTTGAGTTGATTCTCTGCAAGAAATACCATGTGAATGTGTATTGAAATTCAAGCCATGCAAGCTCCGCCCATTTTTTCGTGCACCAAATTCCAAAGTCATCGAGTTGGTTAGGAAGCGTACACGTCGGACGACCATTGCGGGGAGTGCCACTGCAAACGAAGCACAGAAAATGGGCGGAGTTTGCAAAGCTATAGGCTTTAAAGGGATACAATTACCATTGTCGTTCCGCTGATGTAGCTGTCTCCATACGGTGGCACTATCGTGGGTGCATAATTTGTAGGAGCGACTGGAGGTGGCGCCAGAGTAATAGGGCTAACCGTTGGGGAACTAAAGTTATTTATTTCAAGTATGAGGATTTTTCAATTTACTTTATCGTGGGCTCAGGAGTCACCGGTGAGTAGGGGCTGTAAGGACCTTGACAGATGTTCGGCTGAAGGTCGGCCCAACTAAATTTTCATGTAAGTCTTTGAAATATTCGTTTTCATCGTGCCTGATCAGTCCTAAACTAACTGCCTGTTCGCAAGTCATCATCTGGTTGGCCATTATAGTGCCTGAAAACATACTTAAAGAAGGTTAAACTTATGTAAGAATCTACCTGTATTCTGTATCGTGACATTTCGTGTGATACAGTTGGGAGAGTTCGGGTTGCTTGCACAGTCACAGTCCTGAAATCATAAATTACAATTGCATTTTCAGCGCTCCTTCCTAACCGCTGGGTTGACACAGTTCGAAGAAATCGTCAAAGTCAGGAATTTTGGATTAATGTAGCAGCAAGCGGGGATGCCTCCCGGTCCAATTCTAAATTTTCAACCACTCAAGCCATTCCTAAGTTTGGAAAGTCTTACGGAACTGGGCCTGGACCGGGTACAGGCTGAGGGATTGGTCCGGGTTGGTAGGGGCTTGGGCCTTAATCGAGAAGTTCTTTACTCGTTCACATGAAGCATTTTCCTACCAGGAATTGGAATGAACGGTTGAGGTACGGGGCCTGGCCCTGGGCCGTAGTTATTTGGAACTGGCACTGGAGAGGGACCTGTATTGTAGGCGTCGGGGATTATCGGTCCTGGGCCGGGAACGATTGGCACTGGTCCGGGCTGATACGGAATGACCTGAATTCACACTTCTTCGAGAAATGAGCAGTCTCCTTTTACTGGTCGGAATGGATTGTAGTCGGGTGTGGGCGAGATCGGTGAAGGCGGCACGACGTAGGGCACAGGTTGGACTGAATTTCAATTTTCGAAGTTCCTTTCTCTTCCAAAATTTCTCACTCGTTGGAGTTGGCGTGGGCCCAATGGGCGTGGGCGACGGTCTGGGGATCGGGACAATGGGAATGGGACCAGGACCAGGGCTGGGCACGAAAGGGGGCGGATTGGGAATTGGGCCAACCGGATAGGGCGCTAAAATTTAAAATCGTTCAAATCTTCATGACTTATCTTAAAACCTAGCGGAGACGGAATGTGGGGGATTGGAGCGGGAGGCGGTACCGCGTAGGCGTTGGGAACGATCGGCCTCGGCACAAATGGGATCGGAGCAGGTCGGATGGGGTAGGGTGGACTAAAAAGTGTGTTGGACCCTTTAATTTTTCCAAACAACTACATAATTGGCGTCGGCCGTTGACAGGGCGGACAGGGGCAGCATTGTCTCGGCGTGATCTGCTGGACGATGTTGACAGCCTTGCAGCACATTACGCTACATGGTTTGCAGGACTAAAAGATGTTCGAAATAATCAAAATTCGAAAATCGCAAGGGAAACCCATCGAATGTTGTTGATGGTTCTTCCTCCCGGAGGCAGAATTGGGACGTTCGGAGCGGGAATTGGGAACATCGGTCGAGGAATCTGGATGCTTCCTCCATAGACGCCAGGTTGTGAAATCACGCCTCCTCGTCCTCCGTACACCCCAGGCGGTCGAGGCAGGAATCCGTCTGAATCATTTCAGAATGGCTTGAAATTCAGAGAACTCATACTAGGTCCAGGTTGAGGCGGTGAAATTATAGGTCCAGGTCCAAATCCATAGTTGTTTAGTCCAGGTATGGGAGGGCCAATGTATCCTCCTAACTTCGGACTGGGGTTGGGATTTGGAGCGGGGTTGGGTTCAGGGTTCGCCTTCGGACCCGCGATTGCAGGTCCTGAAAATAAACTTTAGGAAAACAAAGTCGGTGCTTTAAAAATTACCTATCAGCGAGAGGACAAACGCCCAGAGCATGCTCCGGTTTTCTCACGATCTTGCGAAAACCTCGTAGGGTGAAACCGGAAATGAGCGTTTTCCGGGAAAGCGCGGTGCGTGCGGCTGCGAAAACCGAATGCCTAGAGGCCGATGCTGTCTTTCCCGACACTTATATAACCTGGACGGTGATGCACGCGGCCGACTCATCGAACTCTACGATTCTGCGAAGAATTCTCCAAAAATGAATGCGATAAAATAGCGAAGAATAGAGAAAATATACGGGGGAAAACCGTAGCAGCGTAAAATAGGCGTTCTCGCGTTAGCAGAAGGATCCGCATTCATTTATTTCCCATAAATGACCGTTATTTCAGCCTTTCTTTCTCCCATTTTACACACTATTTCTATATTTTTCTACCTTTTGTGAGCGAATGTCCATTATCTTTCAAAAGTTTCTTTTTACAATACTATTTCTGTACTTTCTGCCACTTTTTGCATCCCGATTTACCTTTATGTTTTTATGCAAACCAAACCACACTTATCATTATGAGTTTCTTTTTTATCATATTTCAGCACTATTTCTTAAGTTTGTGCTACTTTTGTATCTAGACTTGACTTGATCCCTCTGCAAATTTCTTTTCTATCCAATTTTTCATGCTATTTCGGTATTTTCCCTTGCTTTGAACCTCTTTAGGCTATTTCTATATTTTCATGGCTAACCTAACCGTTCGTTTCTTCCATCTTTTATTCAACAAAAGGCTCTTCGTTTCTGACCGTGCCGGATCTGACTCACGCGCGCACGCGCAATTGCAGACAAACGAATAAAGCGCGCAGAAATTTTTGAAGGTAAAATCGAATATGAATACGAGAAAAGGAGTTATTGGAACGAGAAAATATACAAAATGTAGCAAAATTTAGACGTATATTGTTTTCCCTTAGACTTTCATTGATAGGTCAAAGTTTTCGATCAATTGAAGTCTTAATCTATTGTTTTTGAAAATGAATTAAGTTTCGATTTTATTCATATACAAAAAGAAACTGAGGTTTCCCTTTGATATGTTGAGGGTATAAGTAAAAATGTATGCCTTTAAAAATACATCATGTCAAAACAATCATAATTTTATAACTTTAACTACCTATTAGTTTTTCATTCTGTGTGGTGCACTTGTATCATGTTGTTCTTTTTACAAGGTTGTTAACTACATCGTATCCAAATAACCTGACACATGCATTGAGAAAAGACCACAATGAACACACGATAATGGCATAATAAGAGAAAAAAGATAGAAACAGTTTTCTTCGAAAAATCAAAAATTCTCTCCCCCTTACATTTAGTCTCATCATGACATTTTATCAATTTTATCGTTCTCTATAGAGCACTCCATTACATTTGTGCATGCGCAGGGTCATATCAAAAGGCACATATATTTTAGACATTATTATCTTTTCTCATTCTTTATTTTTATCGACACTCCACACCAATGATACGACATTTTCGGCTATAATTTACCCTATAAAAGTTCCATCTCTCGATTTTAGTAACTTTAGGTAATAGCTCCCGAAAAATGACGATTTTCCATTCCTCCTATCCATCTTTGCCTGTTCCCGATCAACCATACCACAAAATATTGATTTCGGCTATTGAACGTCAAATTCATACTCCTGGAGCCAATAAAATCGCCTTTGTAACAAAAGTTCTTCCAAAGTTTATTCATTTTACAGAAATTTTAGATTCACGCCGAAGACTCGAAAAATGTGATCACTTATGAAAAATTGCTCAACACCTCAAAGGCTGTGGGTACTTATCTGCATTCGATTGGATTCGGGGTTAGTAAAATGCATTTGTGGTGAAGTTAAGATGATAGATTTAACATAATTAAAATTTAAAGTTATATTTTCTGTAAATTATCAATAACTTGGCCTATGGTTCCTATTTATCATTTGAGCCAGCTAGTTCGAAAATTCAACAACCCGGCGATTTAGAAGAATATCGCTTGCGCTGTCGTGGCCAACGTCTGGCAGTACCCTGCGTTCTTCTTGGGAGTTGCCATGAACGGTGGTGCGGTTTCCGGAGCTAGTGCACTTTTCACTGATTGTGAGTTTTTAAAACTTTTGTTTTTGCAAGAAAAACCATATCTTCGGTTCCTTTTGCTACCGGAATCGATAAAATCAGCAAAACTTTGATTATTTTTCATTGCCACTTTCAACCCGGACAAAGACACAATTCCGCTTACTCATTATCACCACACAAGGAATTCTCATTCAATTGTGCAGGTGATTGGAAATATTCCGTCCGGCCTTCATTTTTCAACATCCTATTCTTGATCATATGACGCAATGTTTGTCTATCTAATGAACCAGTCGAACAGAATGCAACAATAAGGGTTAAATAAGTTGGTGAATGATTAAAAATCTGGAGACTAGTGTCAAAGTGATAAGGTGCAAGTCATTCTCGAATGAAATTTCGAAATCATGACCTCAGACAACCTTCATTCCTATCTTTAAACATTACTGACAATCACTGAATGAAAGGATTATCAGAATAATCAGCGGCTTAGACTCTCAAAACTACATTAGTTGCAATGATATCTTATCGCTTGGTCTAGACGAAAAAGGAGTCCAAAAGTTTTTTTTCTTTCAGAGTTAAACTGTTGAAAAATCGAAAACACAAAATATCAGCATCAAAATATTTTTTTAAAATCTTCCTTTCAATTTTCCCAATTTTAGATGAGCTTGAACGCCAATTCAAAGACTCGAAATGCATGGTCGTCCTCACCTCCGCTGACCAACTTGCCAAAGTCGAAAAGGCCGCGAAAGGATGCACCGACATCAGGGTAATTAACTCGATTTAGTTACCCAACTATCATAACTTAATCAGGCAATTATCGTGATTGGTGGTACTGAAAATGGCTCTAATACTGTTTCCTGGGACTCGGTCGCTTCTACCCCAATCAGAACTATTCCAGAGCCGAAAATCGATATCTACAACGACCTTATCATTCTCCCTTATTCTAGGTAACTTTGCTAACCTTATTTTTCCTCACCAGTTAAAAATTTCAGCGGAACGACCGGGCCCCCAAAAGGTGTCATGCTGTCCCATTTCAATCTGGCTTGCATGATGGAACTGCATGCATAGTACGGCTTTTTTCGCGGATCACAAAGATTCACAAGTCGAATTTCAGCACTGATATCCAGAAAAACGCCAAGGTGCTGGATGACAATTGGGACTACGAGTGGGAGAAGATTCTACTGTTTCTGCCGTTCTATCACGCTTTTGGATTTGGTTAGTAGTCTCTCAAAAATCGCCATTTACGAGCTTTGCTTAGGACTTCTGAACTTCTCCCTGCTCAGAGGCTCTTGCGGAATCATCTTCAAGCACTTTGAGCCGCCGCTGTTCTTGAAGAACATTCAGGAGCATAAGGTAAGTGTTAGACATTCGAAAAATAGGCAACTTGAAATGTTTTAGATCCGTATGATAGCCCTAGTGCCTCCAATTTTGGTGTTCCTTGCCAAACATCCAGTCTGTGACAAATTCGACCTTTCTTCGATGGAAGCGATCATCTGTGGCGCGGCGCCGGCAGGAAGAGAGATATGTGAAGAAGCACAAAAGCGATACCCCAAACTTAGGCTTATTCGACAAGGCAAGATAATGGACTATTTGGAAACTGCGAGACCACGAGACACAACAAATAGTATATGATTGGGTAGAGTATGGGGGATGATAGGCTTCCTCTTCCACACTATTTCTCAATGTCTCGTGGTTTCGCGGTTTCCAAGATAGTGCTATAGATCTTCTTCTCACTTTCTGGAAAAAAGACTCATTTCAAATCGCCTTTCCAGGCTACGGAATGACAGAATGCACGATGGCGTCCCACGTTCCTGACTTCTCCCTGGAACAACCTTTCGGCTGCGTTGGAAAACTCCTTCCTAATCTGATGATGAAGGTAAGTTTTCAGAACTTTGACAAATTGCAACCTTGTATTGTATCGGTCAAGTGAAGTGACAGTTCGTATTTTAAAGAGCCCCTTGCGAGAAATGCGCGTCACGACTATGCGCACAAAGAGGGAGGCTAGAGTGCAGAAAAGGAGAGATAGTGGGAGACAATGAAAAGAGTGATGCGCAATTTCCTCTGCCTCTCTCGCCTTTTCTCCCTTTTTTTCGACACACGATCTATCATGTCGTTCGACTAGAACAATATATTTGCAGATAATCGATACTGACACCGGAAAAGAATTGGGCGTTGGTGAGCGAGGCGAAATCTGCGTGAAGGGTCCCACGGTCATGCTCGGGTATTTTTGCCGCGATGAGGCGACGAAGAACACGCTCAGGGACGGATGGCTGCATACAGGTAAATTCATCAAAACAAATGATGCCGCACTTCGCAACTTCCATTAAAATCGCAAGAATGCCGCACCTCTTTCAGGGGATATCGGCTACGCCGACAAAGACGGGAACGTTTTCATAGTTGACCGACTAAAGGAGTTGATTAAGGTTAAGGGCTACCAGGTAACTTGTTAACATTTTATGATAATACCCCGATTTTCTGCTTAAATTAGGTACCCCCAGCTGAGTTGGAAGACCTTCTTCTGACTCATCCTGGAGTTCTCGACGCTGCAGTAATCGGAATTCCTGACCGAGACGTTGGAGAAAAAGTCAAGGCCTACATCGTCAAGAAGGATAACGCCTTGATTGAGGCGGACGTGGTGAAATTCGTTGAAAGTGAGTTTCCCTTTGGGCTCGTTCAGACGTCAGCTGCAATGCAACTCGCTCAAAATAGCATGGAAAATCAGAAGAGCACAATAAATGGTGTAATCTGATGCGATCGCGCTCTCTTCACTTCCCATGCCATTTCGAGCGAGTTGCAAGTTGCATTGCAACTAACGTTTGAACAGGCCCTTTAAATTTTCTATTTTTTGAAAGTTTTTTAATGGAAGTTCAAACTGACATTAGATACTTTTGATAAAGTATATTTGAGAATTAAGATTTTTTGTAAAGCATAAAATGTTTAGGCAAAGTATCTCCATACAAGCGACTAACCGCAGGAGTTGAATTTATCAAGGAGATTCCGAAGAGTGCGGCCGGTAAAATTCTTCGACGATTTTTACGAGATCAAGCGGCTCAAGCAACCTCGAAAATCTAGAAATTTTTATTTTTTTCAATTTTCCAATCTTGTTCGAATTTTTACTTGAAAAATACAACTATTTGGAAAAGCGTTGTTTGTCGTTCAAAAACGCTCGTGTGTTGGAGTTTTTCTTGTATTCCGATAACACATCAAAGAGCGTACGCATAAGAATTATATCAATAGGCTATCTTTCGGCTTTACGATGCGGTGACGCGTCTTTTTACTATCATTTTTCTGGAATGCGGAAGATATTCTTCTACACATTCCGGAAATATTTTGACTTAGGAAAAATATTCTTGTAGAAACGATTTTGAAGCTTTCTTTTTCGAAACTTACTTCTCTGATATTTCCTAGAAAAATGAATGTTTGTTTTCCGATCGAAAAATTTCCATATTTTTTCTATCCACTTTAAATTCGGATGGGAAAAATCGAAGAATATGTTATTTTCATCGATAAAATCTCCTGTTTCGTGGTTAGCCGGGCGCGATCTTCAGCGTCTGTATCGAATCATCTCTCCATTCCCCTCGAAAATCGACGTCCAAAAAAGGAAGACACCGAGACGATATTTTTCTTAGGAAAAGATTCAGAAACCTTGAAAATATTATAGAAAAGACTTCTGAAGCAGCAAAAGACGCAGAAAATTTTGAAAATAGTGTATCGGAAGGAAGATAAAGAGTCAGAAAGTGAAATAGTGAAAGATTTTTAGAATAAAGACCGAGACAAATTTAGAGACTATAGGAATCTGAGAGATTTATGCAGTCAGAAATCCAGTGGACACAGGGCTTACTTCCCTTTATCTGTCTTCGCTACTCTTTCCAGTGACAAGACAGGTTTTGTATCTCTGCCCCTTTTCCCCTTATATTTGCATGATCTTTCCCTTTCTCTCCTCATTTGCTATAGTCTCATTCTTTCTCTCCTTTCCTCGTCTTCTTTGTACCCTCCCATTATCCCCTATCTCTCGCTACAGTTCCTCCCAAATCATTTCAGCCTAGTTTCCATCTCTCTCGCCGATTTCGCTATATCTTTCCCCGTTTTACGAAGTCGTTTTTGCATCCGGAACTGTGGCGCGCGCAGCGAAATGTCATCTAATTCACTGTTAGGCTAATCTTTCACCAATTTGGGCTATTTGGAAGAAAGAAAGGGAAGCTAAGCTCTTGGATAAGTGGGATAAGTGCTTTTCACCGTTTTCGTTGTTTTTATTTGGGTTTTCACGTTTTATTACTTTGAAATCTCACCTTTTCTTAAATTCTTTTTTTCCAAATTCTTCTTTCAAAGTTCTTTTCTCATTAGAACCATTTCGAATTTATGAATTTTTAAAAATATTTTAAATCATAGCATTTTGCGATTTTCCAGAAAAGTTCCTATAAAGCCAGTCGTTCGGTGCTGGGTCAGTGCGTTAGTGCCGATAGTAAAATTTCGCTTTGTCGCCCCTTTTCCTTCGTTTCTCTCATTTTATCGCGCTCTTTCGTCACGCTGCGTGCGAACAAAGTAACCTACATATTTATGCGCCAACCTTCAGAAGACAGGTTATTCAAAAATTTATGCATAAACATACAAATACCCTGTAGAAAAATTAAATATCACGAAATGTCGCTATTTTTTTATTTTTGCATTTATTAAGTTAAAAGTTCATAACTGCTACCGTAAAAGTAGGGTAGAGAGAGAGAGAGACTCAGAAAGTGGTTGACTCTCTTCGTTTCTCAAACTCGATTAATAAAGATTAATAATTCTGCTTCAACGCTAATCTTCACCTTTTCTAATGGAGGAATTAGTAGCATTTAGCAATATAGCTAATTTTCAGGGACACCCCCGATCCAGAACTATTTTGCATTGCATCCAAGGGGGAGCTATTCACAAAAGGTTTTGAATCGGGCAGTTCGGGATCGGGGGTGTCCCAATTTTCATGGGTCGGAGGCGATTTGTGCCAAAATTTACGAGGAAAGTCTCTACAATTTTGGTACAAATCGCCTCCAACCCAATTTTCATAGCTAATGGTTAACGGATATTTATCGATACATATCTATTTTCGTTATAATAAGTATCGAGACTGGAAACGCTTCTCACAGTATGACATCAGCCAGGACTTATTATTAGCTGTGAGAATTCCGGTATAAGCGCGATTTTTGACAGTTGCATTCAATCGAAAGCGGGTCAATTGGCGGTTTTGAAGCATCGTTTTTCAAAAGCACTAATGCTTTGAAGTCAGACCGTCGCATTTTAGTAGTATTATTTTTATTCGAATCAAATGCCGATTGACTTCTTTTCTCATCGAAATTGCATTGGAGTTCTCCAATTTTGGGCGGAACTTAACTTTACCCAAACTTCAAAGAAAAATCTGAATGACCATGCGATTCACAGAATTTTCCTTTCTGAAGATGTGGATATTTAGATTTTTTACGTTTGAATATTATGCTTAAAGAAGCGATTCTTGAGTCAAAACATAGATTTGTTGATGAACAAAGTTTTGAATCTCTAGATTTTTCGATCATTCGACTTTTAGCCTCGAATTTCTCAACCGTACACTATTTTTCTGAATTACATGAATTCCGACTCACGCGCTTTGTGTTTTCCTGATAAAATCTTTATTCCCCACTGAAGCGAGGCCAGCTTAACTTCACCCTACAAATTCCAGGTCTTTAAACTCGACTATGGCATCAAAAGTCAGGGTCAACTTTAAGACGGATTCTTGAAATGCCACACTTTACTGTGATTTTAAGAATCTACTTCAAAAATTCTTGATACGATCCATTCTTAATCATATTCATCCCTAAGCATAAGTATTTCGAAGTTTCGGAAATCGAAAGTTGGAAAATGTCACGCTCACTGCTAGACTTCCAGATGTGATCCTAGAAAATCCACTATATCCTAACATCTTGCCATAAATCCAGACAGTGTAAGTGTGCCACCAGTCATCTTTTCTCTTCTTGAAGAAAACGACCTATGATGCTAGACTTTTTACTTGTACAAAAATTAGTAGTTCATATAAGATCTTCCTCTGGTTAGCAAAGTTTTTGATTCAATGAAAATTTTACCAGATTCAAGCCTCTTCCTCTATTCGGAAGCCTTGATAAGTTACATAAATTAGAAGTTTGGAATTCAAAGAAAGCCCGCTTCATATGATATGACCAACGTGCACCCAACACAGGGTCAATCTGGGATTTTTATATTTTGATGTTTTCGGCAATTTCTATATGACGACTCGTTCACTACTACTAAATGACGGACTTTTTCTTTCTTTTCCAAATGCTTTTTTCGAACATTTGCAAAAAGAAAGAAAAAAGTCCGTCATTTAGCAAAAAGAGGGTCATCATTTGGTAATCAACGAGTCGTCATTGCCCAGGTCGTCATATAGCTGTTCCCGATGTTTTCGCTTGTACTCCACTTCGCACTATAAACGCGTCTCCCCTACCCTCAAGTTGCATCATCGCATCACAACTGGCATTGTTCTGGTAATACAGAAATGGGAAAGAAGATAGAAACGAGGGCTGCCAATCCAGTTATTCGAGTTTTCATTCTGCCTGCCTTTATTCTCCCTGTCCGATTCGAGAATAAATCTATTGCGCTTATTATTCCACTTTCTTTGTCACCGCGATTTCATATGTAATTACTTATTTTCTCCAAGTTTTTGGTTTAGTGATTAGTTCAATTTTCTATTTGAGATATGACAAAATTTCTATAATATGGAATTTTATGATTTTTTCTCAAAAACTTTCGCCCCAAAAATCCTATCTTTCGCTCATTTTCTTTCTAGCCAAGCAGTTAACCTCTCCACCATGGCTACAGGCAATTAGCCGCTTTCACCGCCAGGAGAAGCGTCATTGTTTTGACGTCAGTCTTATTCACTCACATCATCTGAAAGAGATGACTCCATCGTTCTCAGAATACCTCAGACGCCTTTTCATGGCTATTCTTTAGCATAGGAACGGAATTCTTTTATGTTAACATTTTTCACAGGTCGTTTGGTTGCAAATATGCCGATGACATTAGGTTTGTCTGGGTTTTATTCAGGTTGATGACTAACTCTTTATTCTAAATATCTGCATAGTGTTCAGTATTCTTGAAAATTAGCTAAATTTTATCATCCCATTTCAAGTCGTTTTATTTGGCTTTAATTTGAGTATATCAGCTAGCAGAAAGGAAATCGAAGCCATTTCTTTTCGACTATACTTGATGTCTATGCGCTATATCGCAGCCGGTATTTCTTCCCTTGGCTTTTCCCTATTTGTCCCTGGCTGCTGATCGGTCGATACCCAAATCCCTTTTCCAATACTGAGGGATAGACGTGTTAAACATGCTGAGATACTTTTTATCCCAATAAGTTCAAATCTAATCGTCAAATCGTTTGCGTTTGACCGAACAACGTCCTTAATATGACCCTGACTTCCCTATTCTTAAGCATATAGCGAGGTAGGAACGCAGAATATTTACTGAATCTTCAATCTTCTACAGATTTCTGCTAATTTTTCGTGATCTATCATAATTTTAAGATTTGCCTCGTTTTCAATCCGAAAAATTGCCATATCTTGAACGGTCAACAACTCGGCGGCTTTGCGTTGTTTACCTTCACTCAAACTTGAAATCGAAGACTAGACTATTTTTCATAAATCTTTCAAATTTGAACCCGTTTGACAGTTTCAGTTCGCAAATTACGAGGTTTTGCCTCGATTGATTTATGTTTAGCGCTACTCGAACGTTCTTCTCGTAGTTCGAATGTCATCATTTTAATTTATCGATTTTATTTTATCAATCAAATTGATGATCACTTATCAATTACTGATAAGTAGACATCATGAGATGTGCTATTTTGGTAATTTTTCACATTTAGTCAACTTTTACGATACGTATCCCAACATTTTCATCAATACGTTAAGTTCTAATCTCTGATCAGAAGATGGACTATTTTGACGACTTGACTTTTTCGCTCTCGATCGAGAAATCATCCGCAGTCGATCATTTATTTCTCGGTCAATTTTTCATCCGACTTCCACATTTTGCATCAATCCGAAAAATGCGCCTATTTTTCAAAAATATTTTCGAAAACACGCACTTTTATTTTGACGTAGCAATTTGAATCGATTGAAACTATCTTGCAAGAAAATGATGCTATTGTTTCGTTTTTGCAATTTTTCCCGATTTTTGTACCACTTAAACTAATTATCGGTCATCCCAGACATCACATGCTATGTTATGTATGGAAATTAATAACTTCGCCCAGTTTTTGGCGACAATTTTGCATTTCGCTGAAATTTCGCTCAAGAACCTTCAAAATCACTTTCATGGTAATCGAAAACGTCGCTGGACGCGCGATCGCTTTTGGCGTATTTTTACTTGATTCCGCTCTTAAGTGTCCGAGCGTATATTCAAGGGTCTAATTCACCAAATTCCCCTGCTCTTCATGCGCACCTACATTGTTGTCTTTTGTGGTATTTTTGTGACTTTTGTGCATCTTATATTTGGATTCCATTTCAATTTCTAATCTCATGAACCACCACCTAGCGATTAGACTACGTAAACTAGACTTTTGGAACGTGATGACTTTCAGGAACTGCCCTATTTTACTAGTTTTCAAGATCATTAGCAAAATATCAATATCACCTAAATTTTATCCACTGAATCTACCTAAATACCTCTACTACGCTATGAAATATCTAGATTTCCGGTATCTTATAAATTCCGACTCCAGTCATTTTTCGGAAGAAACCATTTTTTGAACGAGTCAGGGAGAAAGCGCGCACATCCTTGACATGCAACTGACTGACTCGTCTAGTGCAAAACCCCTAACCAACTGCAGCAGCACGCTATTCACGCTACCAGTTTAGAGATCGTTTGCTTTTGCTTCCACTCATGGAGAAAAACTGTGTTCTCAGACGCTCAGAGACCTTTCCCTACTTCCTTTCTGAGAGAATCGCTAAATTTGTCGTTTTCCATTGTAACTTTCGAGTTTTTCGCTAAACTCGATCAATTAGATTCCGCTATCGGTTTACCACTTGTTGACAAACAGGGTTAATAGCCTTGGAAAAATCGCGGTTTTATCGATTTTTCTCCCCGAATAATCTGATCATCGATAGATTTCAGGAGTTTTTATCTGGTCATTTGGAAGAAAAGATCGATTTGTGAGTGAATGAAAGTTCACTCCATCGAAGATGACCGCGTTCGGCGGCGTAACATCCGACAAAACGAGCAGGCCGGCCCGATTACTAGAGTACGACGGGTTCAGTCTCGTGTACCGGGAAATTACAAGACGGGGAAAAGTCTTATCCTGATCATGTCCCGTACAATTCTGCACGTCTTGTAATTTCTATGCAGTCGAGCAAATCTCGTTTCATTTCAAATTCAACTGAGAAATTGCAGTATATCGAGCGGAAGCTAGTCGGGAATTTCGATTCTGCCGATTTCTCGGTGGCCTGGAAGAAGAAGTTCAGCCATGCGCCGACCTGGTGCGACGCTGACATGTCCATACAGCAAATTAATGCGGTAATCACTTGGAATCGTCAGTTAATTCGTTAGAACGATCAATTTCTCCATGCCATCATCATTGACTCCATCGCCCACAATAATGTCTTTGCCACTTCTTTCTTGGACGTAAAACAAACTAATGTGAACTATTGCGCAATACACAGAAAAGAAATTCAGTTTCAGAAAAAAAATTTGAAAAAGGAAAAAAAAACTTCTTTAGGGTGCTGCGCAAGGAAATCGGGTCGCCTTGTATTCGCGCGCGTTCTTTCAACTCTGGCTTTTCCGAATCGGATGTTTCGTCCAGAGGTTCGCCTGGTCCGTTACAATTGCAAGGTAATTTTACGGTCTTCCTCCAGAAACCTTATTTTCAACGTTTAGTCTACTATTCTACGCTATCTGTTGTTGGGGTCTGAAGGACGTTACTATCGAGACTGATATCGTTAAATTATGGGTGTCGCGTGAGTCATCCCCTTACATTGGAAGATTCCATGTGTCATCATTTTTAGAGGGTGGTCGACTAAATGAAGAATTGAACTACCTCTCAGACGTACAAATTCGGAATATTCAAAGACGAAAGCGAGAAGCCCCCGTCAAGCCAGTGAATGCGAAGAAGGGTCATCAGGCACCGAGGCGGAGAGTCGTGGAGCTGCCTAAGGAAAATGGACTGGGAGGTGGATTTCAGGTAAATTTTCAAGGAAGTATTCTAATTGGTTCAATTTAATCAACGATGAAACTTGGTATCATACTATTTTGGCATACCTTGACTAAGCCAGAATAGTAGTCAGCTTAAGTCAGTAATGATAGCTTTGACCATTGCCCTTTACATAGTGTGAAGTCACAACAAATCACCTTACGCCTCAATTAGTCATCCAATTCTTTAGGTGGTGATTCAAACGCCATCATTCACGGGGGAAAACGTCCTATCAAAAGACTCGCTGCTGCGCCATGTCAGGCTTATGCAGGAAATCGCCGATTATCACGTCGACCTCTACGGAGAGTAAGCGTTTTGAGAAGACCTTCACAGACAAGGCTACAGACTACAAAATAATGTCGCCAAAGGATTTTTTTAATTAATAAAATTCAACAAAAGTTCGCATCAATGCTACCGACTTATCTTTCATCTTCAGAAAATGGCGCCTATCAGACATCTGTTTCAAGCCCCCATCGCCTTCTTTCAACTCTGGACCTCTGGCACAGGTAGTCATTATTCGTCAAGAAATATATCAATCAATATCCCCTTATCTTATCATCAATCATCATATCCTTCATCCGATTCGTCCACTTTTTAGGTGATGACGAAGATGCTGGACAAGATCATCCCCTGCATTTGGATCACGCCCATTGATTGCTTCTGGGAAGGCGCTAAGCCTCTCGGCCCCAATCCACCTCTCAGTCTCGGGTTAGAGATCGACGATTTTATGAGAGATTCAGAAAACTGATAATGAGATCACAAATTTGATAGAGGCTTAGATTTTATGAGGCATTGCGAAAAAAATGATAAAATCATCAGAAAGTTGGAAGAAGAAGAAGAGATTTAATAAATTCGAAACCTGATTATCATATCCTCTAGCAATAATCACATTATTCGACCAGAAGTATGTCCATGACAATTCGAATAATCTGGAAATCTAGTGGCATGAAAACAAAGAAATTAATTTAAGGGAAGAGATCACGAGCTTCCTGTCGTCGCTACCAGAAGGAAACATTACATGGAAAAACTTGAATCCGACGACGGTCATCCAAGAAGTCGGGCAACTGTTCGATATGGGCCCTATTGGGAATTTCTTTGAACGAGTAAGCCTGCAACTTTATTTGTTCTTCAATTTCTATTGGAAGTGAATCTCTTTTCCTCGGAGCCAAATCGCAACTTTCTATAGCAATGAGAGCGCAAAAACTAGCCTAGGCCAATTAGTTTTTCCCCCACTCCCCCATTCTTTTGACAAATAAGTGCAATGCGCGCCAATTGCATAAGACCCTTTCCAGCTATTACGATCTCGTAAAAAGCTCTCTTTAATAGCGTGCGATTACTATGAAACTTGTCTCCCAGGGCGCGATGATGAATTTTGCCAAAAACAATAGATCTTTGTCGCGAGATTGAACCAGTGTTCTAGGAGAATGAGAATTGTTTGCGTTAAGGAACACTACCAATTTCTCCATTCCTTTGAGTAAAGAATTATTGTTCACCTGAAACATAAAATAATAATATCCAAAGTGTCATGCGTTGGACCTTTCGGCAAACATTTCCCTAAATAGTATTGAATCTTTGATCAGGTAACAAAAGATTCGCGCGTACTAGTGAATATCTGCTGTAATGTGATTTCTAGGACTAGGAGAAAGTAAGCACGTTAAATGCTACGTGTGTAAGTGTCTAAAGATGCCATGATGATTGCCCTTTCTAGGCCGGAATCGATGGCGCTTATTTGGATCGACCGTGCATCGACCCACTCGATGACGAGTGCCCCAAGCTAGCGCCTAACTACTTCGACCGATGCGTCGCCCTCAAGAAGTTCCAGGAATGGAATATGGAAAAGTCGCCGGAGGAGAAGGTACAAAGGATCTTTATTTCTAAAAAAAAAAAAAAAATGCAAAGTCGAAAAAGATGTTCCAACTTCAATTGGGGCTTAACCTAGTAGATCCATTATGCAAACAATCAAGAGTTGACACAATTCCAGATAACCCTCGAGAAGAAAGAGCTCCCAAAGAAGGCCACCACAGACGGTCTCGCCGAAACCTTGCTATCGGACATCTTCGGCAAAAAGCGGAAGAAGCGAGAAGACGCCACCACGACGACCGAGGCGCCAAAGGGGAAGAAAGACGATAAAGTCGAGGATTATTACGCCTATGAGGAGGACACAGACTACAAGGTCGATTCGATTGGAAACTCGACGAAGCTGGGTGAGTCTTCGAAATCTCTAAAAACACCAAGGTTTTCGCATTAGGAAAGAAAAAGCCAAAGGCTCCTGTCGACAAGTCCTACGATGAGTACGGGTCAAGCCTGTTGGAGTGGATGCGAAAGAACCCCGATCGTCTTGGGGAGTTTCTCTCGGAAAAGGAGATGCCCGTCTATCCCGACTATGGCAAAGTAGGATAATTTTGCTCAACAACGCGTGAAAATTGCGGCTTTTCTTAGATAATGACCGGAGGCTGCAAGGGTTTCGGCAAGAAGATCATGCAGTGGCCGGAGGATTTGATCATTGGAGGCATAAAACGGGATGATAGCCGCCTTCAATCTGCCGAGGCTCTCCAGAGCGTATTCCTCGTCGCGAGTCCCTTCGACGTCTATTTGAGATTCAAAGTGCGTCTTCTTTCAGAGTTCTCTTATTCCTCTGGTTATGAATCCACTTTCAGGAGGACAAAGCCGACCTTCATCCAACATTGAATAAGGGAAGATGGAATCCAGCGATGGCGCACAACATCATTGTCTCCTGGCAGAGGAGCTACACCAAACAACTCTATGGGCACAAGGCGAACTTCGAGACGGAAGGAGTCAGAGTCTTCCATCCACTCGCCTCGACCTCGATTGCTGACATGTTGGAGGAGTTCTCGCAATTCAACTATTTCATAATTATTATGGGATACGTTTTGATGGTATTCGAATAGTCTAAACTCACTATCTCATGCAATTTTCACAGGTCATTTATGCTGGATTCACACAAGCCCGCATCGAGGGCAGATGGTTGGCGATTCAATCGAACGTAGCTCTAGCTATTGTGGGAGTGATCATCGTCACGTTCTGCTCCATCAGTGGACTTGGGTTCAGTACGTTGCTGGGAATCAACTTTAATGCTGCAACTACGCAGGTAAAAAGTGTTCAAATTATTCTCCAATGTTGAAAGTTTAGGTTGTACCGTTCTTGTCCCTCGGTCTTGGTATTGACGACATGTTCTTGTTACTCCATAACTACGACGAGATCATTAACACCGTTCACAGGAATGAAATGGGCATTTTGTTGAAGGAGACTGGAATGTCGATCATGGTTACTTCAACCAACAACATTCTGTCGTTCATCTCTGGAATCGTCTTACCTATTCCTGCTTTGAGGTCCTTCTGCTCACAAGTAAGCATTGTGCGAATATAATAATGTTTTGGGGTTCTATCATTTAGACTGCAATTCTGCTCGCCTTCAACCTTATGTTCCTCGTTTTTATCTATCCTGCTATCATCGGCCTTGATCTGCGAAGACAGCGAGCAGGCATGAGGGACTTGGGCTATTGCAGCCGAAGGAAGAAGGTACCCACGACGGGAAGCGTACCGAATAGCGTAAGTGATTTTTCGATTGCTGTTTTCTTCAAATGAATTGAATTGTCAGGTTTCTTCTAAGGTCCAACTGACCTCGATGCCCAGTAGCGCTGAGATCCCTCCTGAGATCGAGGAATTCCACAGAAATCAGCCTTGGTACACTGTTGGTGGACTCTTGACGAACCACTACATTCCAGCGCTGAAGAAGAAAGTCGTCAAGGTAATTGCTTGCATATGTAAACTTTTACAAGCTACTGTTTTCAGTTCATCGTCCTGACTACGACTCTGGTGGCAGTTGTTGCCTCTCTGGTAGGAATGTACTACTCCACTTTGGGTCTCGAATTGGCTGACGTCCTCCCTGAAGACACACCACCAGCAGCGTTCTTGAGGGCTCGTGAAAAGTACTTTTCGTTTTACCCGATGTTCGCCGTCCTAAGAGGAGATGAAATTGACATCCCACGACAGCAAAGGATGATCGAGGACTACAGGAGTGAATTGGGTAATGGCTCTTAAACAGCTATACAAACTTGGGTGAATGAAATTTAGGCAAGTCCAAGTACATGATCAAAGCAGAAGGCGAGCTGCAGCCTTACTGGATGAGCATGATGAGGACCTGGCTGAAGTCCTTGGATGTCTCTCTTGAGAAAGAGATTACCGAGGGCAGAATAGATCCGCTGACTGCAAAAACTGCCAAGAAGAATGGAACAAAGCCCGCTCCAGAAGCTATCATCGCCAGTCATCTTGTATGCTCGTACGGCACGACATTCAATTGTTCGGGAAGGGTAAGCCTCAAATTCCAGAAGCTCAAAAATATCGTCGTTTTCAGCTTGGATCCCTCAAAATGGTGGATAACGACGACGTCATCAACCCTGAAGGATTTTACAATTATTTGACTGGGTGGTACAACGTCGACAACATGATGTACTACGTCTCCCAAGCGTCGTTCTTCCCAGCTCCACCTGGGTGGGAAGTTAATGAGGTACTTTTCCGCCAATGTATCAGAAAAAACTTAATCTTTAGGGAAAGCCTAGCCTCGTACCTCCTGCCGAGCCTTTGCTCTACTCTCAGATCCCTTTCTACCAGAATGACTTGGTTGACACCCCAGCTATAGTCAAAATGATAAAGGAAATTCGCGGTATCTCTGAAGACTTCACTGAAAGGGGTCTGCCTAACTTCCCTTCTGGAATTGCTTTCACCTTCTGGGAGCAGTATCTGTCACTTCGGTAGGCTCTTGGAAATAGGAAATTCTCAGTTTTCAAATTTAAGCTGGAACTTATTCATGGCCATCTGCATCATCGCGTTTGCCGTGTTCGCTGTTATTTCGCTTTTGATGTTCAATCCTTGGGCCGCCACGCTCGTCATGGTGATTGTGGTAATTACTACCATTGAGCTAGGAGGCTTCATGGGCATCGTCGGCATCAAGATGAACCCGATCTCTGCTGTAACATTAATCTGTGCTGTGGGAATCGGTAAACTTATATTTCTTTGCAACATTGAAAAACCTTATAATTTTAGGTGTCGAATTCACCGCTCACGTCGTGCTTGCATTCCTCACGGCGCTGGGCACTGTGGACGAGCGTCTTGACGCCTGTCTCCAGCACATGTTCGTTCCAGTGTTCCACGGTGCTATGTCTACACTTCTGGGAATAGTCATGCTGGTCTTCTCCCAGTTCGACTTCGTCATCACATACTTCTTCTATACGATGTCGTTCCTCGTTTTTCTTGGAGTATTTAACGGACTGTGTCTTCTGCCAGTGATTTTAACGTTCATTGGACCGCATCCAGAGGTATGAGCATTAAAATTGCAAAAGTAGACATTTCTCATTTCCAGTTGATACCCACCGATGGCTCAAGTCGGTTGTCACCTCCTCCGCCCTTATCAGGCAAATCGTCGTATCCACCAGAAAAGGACGTCGAATTGACAACTTCCATAGGACGCCAGTCCCCAGCGTCAAATCCTTCGGACGATTCATCAGAGTAGATTTAAACATAGATTTATTTTAATTGTTTTTTTAAATCGCATAATTTAAGTTAAATAATTTGTCTTGTATATTGAGTTTATCATGATGCGTCGCGCGTTTGAGAATGCATTTTTGATGCCACATTCGTTTTCAAGCGTATTTCCCTAAAACTTGATCGTTTCTTTACGGGTTGCCCTATCAAATACTAGTATTTCAAACAAATGAACCTTATGTGTGTAATTTGATGTCGATAACTTAAATACCTTAATTCACTTATTCTTGCCGAACCGTCGTCCAAATTCGTTGTCATATTTTGCATTTTAATTTTGAGAAGAATCTTTCAACGATGCGTGTGCCTTATATATGAATTTTAGAATAAATAAATAAAAGTAACGTAAAGTATTTTTAGTGTATTAAAGTGGATGTGACTGCTAAAATGCCATAGAAACCAAAAGAACATAAATAAGCGATGATATTTCTATGACTTTATTTGTCGATAGACATAAAAATGGATTGCGGTTTTAAATTTCATCCTTCTGCAGAAACTTGGCACCAAATCTGTCGGATTTGAACGGCGCCAAAGACGTGTTCGGGGTGGAGGCGTTCTTTTTCTTCGACAACTCTTGACTGTCTGAACTTTGCTCGGCCGAGGATAACGGTGTTGAGCCCTGGAAAAAACAATTAATAAATTCGCAAAATGCAATAAAACATGTTAAACATGAATTATAAGCATATGTGATCGTCATCATATACAAAATTATATTTTAAATTATCTGATAAAGAATATCAACGTAAAAACAGGCGATTAGAATAACATCTTAAAATGTTCTTCATTTAAAAAGGGGAAGACTCAAACTCACAGTGATCGGTACTGTTTCTGGCGTCGAGTCCCAGATTTTCGCATGACCCTGAGCCTCTTGCTGCAAAATTTACATTACATCGCATATTTTTATATGGTAAAAACTATGATGATAGTTAATTAAAATTGAAATTATTGCTAACAATAAGTAATTTGCACAAAATAAATTCCAACCTCAATGATTGCCCTCCTCGCTTTGGCCTACAATTTCTCGTGCAGCACGTCGGTCGGCGAACGGAAGCAGAAGAACACGCGACGAAACAGTCGAACTAAAAAGCCGCGCAGAGACGTGTCTGCAAATCGCAACTTTGTATTGTATCGGTCAAGTGAAGTGACAGTTCGTATTTTAAAGAGCCCCTTGCGAGAAATGCGCGTCACGACTATGCGCACAAAGAGGGAGACTAGAGCGCAGAAAAGGAGAGATAGTGGGAGACAATGAAAAGAGTGATGCGCAATTTCCTCTGCCTCTCTCGCCTTTTCTCCCCTTTTTTCGACACACGATCTATCATGTTGTTCGACTAGAACAATATGTCTAAGCTCAACCTATCATTGATTAGATTTGGCAACAACGATATGATTGCAGGACGTCACGGATAGCACCCACGCGTTTTTTTCTACCGTATGACGGCACAACTTCATCAAATAGTACTATTATTTTCTAGAAAATCGTGATTTCATATTGTAGAAGTAAAGTGCCGTCCATGCTGTCCTGCCGCCATTTTGTAACTGCCTTAGATTCTTTTATTTGCTCAAATTCATGTGCTTACCTCATAGTTTGATCTATAGACTACAAAATCTACGTTTTCGGCAAATTAATGATTATTTGACTAAATTCTACGAAAACAACTTTTAGATAAGATTATCGCCTACATCTTTCCAGAATGTCGAGGATTTTTTTCTCAGCTTTTATCGGTGACTATAATTTAGCAATTTCATAGGGAAATTGCGCGTAAAGTAACTGATATAAACGGGAATTGTTTTTATGACTTTCTAGACCCAAAATTCCACCCGAAAGCAACATTTTATGGGTTCGTCGGCTATGTTTTCTTTTAGAAAAATTTTAGGCTTACCTTGCTCAGGAAAAATATCATTACCGCCCTCATCGTCTCCTCCTGGAAAATCAAAATTTTTAAAAATCGAAAGTAAAAGAAAAATTTTACCGCTTCCTCCGCTATCTTCACCCTCGTCTTCTGAGCCGTCGTTATCTTCGTTCTTATCCTTCTTTTTCTTCCTTTTGCCTTCTTTCTTCCGAACCTTTGACGCTTTCTTCCTCTTTTTCGCGTTTTTCTTGGCCTTTTTGCGAACTTTCTTTTTCTTTGATCGTTTCTTCCTCTGGAAATATTAGTTTTTGCAAATTTTATTTTCAAGCCGTTTTATCAACCTGTTTCGACGACTTTTTTCTCTGTTTTCTTCGATTTTTGATCTTCGAAGCGTCTTTTCGGCCTCCCTGAAAAATTCAATGTGTAAAACTAGAAATGCCAGAATGCCTAAATTAGCATTCGAATTACGCGTAAGACATTTTTTACCACTTTTTTCGACCTTTCTGACCGGGTTCCTAATTGATAATCATGGGAAATTGTTTCTGTATGATATACTATGGATTTTTCCCTCAAACTCTGCAGTTGGACGCTTTCCCGAAACTCTCAAAAACCGCGAGTTTTGTATATCGCAACCCCGGCATCTCGAATAGTAGATCATATTAACGAAATTTACAAACGAATTTTGAAACGACGATATCGAGTTGTCTACCACGTATTTCGCCGTTTTTTTTATTTTAAAAATGCGCACAAATGTGCACATCAAAGCTAACAAAATTTCCTCGGGTGAAAAATTTGTCAAAAAAGTCTAAGTTACGACGAGAGATGCAACAGTCCACCATGAGTTGAAGTTGCGCCGCACAAAATGGATATAACTTTGCTACTACTGGCCTATTTTCGAAGTTCTAAAAACATTTTGCTCCGGCTACCTCGCCGATCATTCTGATATACAAATTTTTCCATGATTATCAATCTCGAAAATTGACTTTTCTCCCGCGCTTCGTCATGGATCCTTTTCTCCTGTCTCCACCTCGACTGGCTCTGGGTCTCGAAACGCGCGCTAAAATTCGGTCCGAAATTGTCGACATTTTCAAATTTCCCGTCTTCCTGCTGAAATTCGAGCGTTTTCGTTTGAATGCTCAAATTGGAACGCTATCCACATGAAATTTGATACTTCCTGATTGTATCTTGGAAAAATCAGCAAATTTGGCAAAATACCTTCTCCCCCTTTCGCCATTCCGCCTCCTTGTCCCGGTGGCATTTTGGCGTCGTCGTCGGCGCTTTAGAATCCGAATGACGTCGTGACGTTGATATTCAGAATCCTATACGACTTCTTCAGAGGAGCTCATTAGACGAGCCGCGAAAATCGGCAGCGAGTAATGCCAATCATTTTCAATTTGCCTTTACTTTTCAAGAAATGTTAATTTTGATACTCCCAGGAAATTGGGTAATTTTTTACCATTCCACAGGTGAAAACTAGACTATCTCCCTTGTTTGTTCGCTAACTATGCAATTATTTCGGGACATAATGAGTTTGAGGGCTTTAGTGTGGGTCTAATTAATTTCGAAGGCAGTTTTTTCTGAGTAGAGTTTTGCGTGAGCTTTTCAATAACACCTGCCTAAGAGAGCCTTTATAAAGAGACACAGGACTAACGTCTGCCTCTTCAAATATCGCGTTTTACCATTAAAAAACATGCAGAAGTACCGTGTGCATTTAGCCCTCTTGGTCTTAATCTTAGAAGCTATTTCATGAGAACTCATAATCAATCTTTGCCAAGTCCTTTTGCACGTCTACATTTGAAGATGGAAAATTTCAGTCTATTAGTAGGGCTATTGAACCTGTGTTGATAGTAAGATTACTAGCAGTTTCTCAGAACCGCTAACTTATGCATTTTGGTAGTTTTAGCATAGCATGATATCGAGATATTTTCTATTAGATCTAATAGCTTGTAGTATCTGAACGATGAATACAATGCGCTATTTCGGCTAATTTATTATTGGACTATTTTATTAATTTTGGACTTGCGTGCCTATTCATGCGTATGCTTTTTCAGATATCGGTGTATTTTACTTAAATTATAGACTGCCGTTGCTGATGGCCGTCGAGGGTGCGCAGATGGGCTTCGCGTCAATGTAATCATTGCGAGAGGCTTTTTTTTGCATCCCCGAAAAATGCTTTGTTCAAACGACTCCTCGAAGGGGATATCGGGGGGATTTAAGAGGGCCTAAAGAAAAGGACAAATCTTTTTATCTGTTACGCATTCCCGCCGCTTCTTGTTTTTCATTCAATCGGGATACACGGGAGTGTTCCGCGTCTGAAAATCTCAACTAGTCGCTGCAAAAATATCGCCCATCACTCAAATTGACCCACTCTTGAGCTAAACGCGCGCGCACACACACACACACGCATCATTTCATTACGTAATTGTCATTTTTCCCCAAACACACGATAATAAAAAGTCGGTACGAGAATGACCCAAAATTGCATGCCACCAGGCTATTTCCGATGGCGCACGGCTGCCACGTTTTGCTCGAAAATTGCCTAATTGATTAGCGGCGCGCTCGCCATTTTCGGTGGGGGATTTTTCGAACCAATTTTATATTTGCCTCTCGCGCGAAATACATTCCAGCTCACACCCCCAACCAGCCAGACTGGATAGCCAAATGGTTGATTTTTTGGTCTTCATCAACTTTTGCAGGCCAGACCAAAAAAATATCATGTGCTTTGGAGTGTGTGCGCGCACGATATCTTTATCGCATAATTTTTCTTTATTTTTCCATGATGATGGATTCATAATGAGATAAAATTATGATGACGATTTTATTATGCTTTTTTACCCATTATTCCATAATTTCCTTATTTTGGTTCCATTTTTCAGCCTTGGAACTCTTGATTTGCATCCGGAAATTTCATCAAAATAGCGCTCGGTCGGTCACATCGATTCTCGCAAAAGGTCAAAATTAAAGAATAATAATTTACGAAGGAAAAATTGCGAAAATTCTTCGATTTATCAACTATGTTTCAGGAAAACACTACGTTTTTCCTGATTTTCTTAAATTCATCTACCCTGTTAACCAACTACACTAAACAAAAAATCTGATTCTTCATTATGAGCTCTTCATAAAACATAACTTCATGGTAATCACTCTTTGCAAGTCTCGCAGTTTCGTAGATTCTTGATGATGCGTGCATCGTTTCCATTAGACTCGCTTATGATAATTTATTCGTTGCTAATTGCATTATCTCCAACACCGTTATGAAAAATGCCGCGTGTATAATTTAATTACTGCGAATCTTTTACGAAATTTGTCGTGTTTCGACCAGATCTAAACAGGGCGTAAGCTAGCTCACCAGTGCAGATCCTCTTTAAGCCAAAATGTTCCGCGAAAATCTTAATGCAGATCCCCTCGCTTATAATTTTTGTTCCGGCTGTGAAAATCTGCCTAAGCTTGGTTTCGGTGAAAATTCATACACGTAGCTCTTGTGGATAGGTCCTATTTGGGTACAATAGTTAGCTATTCATTTTGTATGTATGAAGAGACATTCTTTTATTTCTTTTTCACCAGGAAGTGCCCCCAAAAATGTAGCCGACCGGGCCTTTCATTGTCATTTATATGCATTGGAACGAAGATAAAGTGTGCCGCACTTTGCGAAGACAATTGTTTTTGAAAAACCACGGCGTAGACGTCTTTTGTTACGCTTTGTAAAGACTAATATAAAGTGGCTCATTCAGTTAAGCGCGACGTGTCTGGAAAGAGAGCACTACAAATAATTAATCTTCACTCAATTAGTACTCCACCTTTTGTTTGAATTCCGAGATTTTCCCCATCTTTTTACGTCTGAAATCCACGTATTTTTCTCGCAAATTTCAGACCCTCTGAACCTTTTCAAAGCGCCAATTTCATTATTTTTGACGGCTGAAACTCCTTCAAAAATTTGCGATTTCTCCTTTTCTATGGCGTAGGAAACTTTATCTCGTCAAAAATGTTGGATCCTAGGTTAATCCTTTAGGTATATTGTATTGAAAATTGGATTTGCTCTAGTCACTAACTTGCGCATAAATTGAAATAGGGTTGGCTATAGGACTTTTCCGTTTCTGAATGGGCTAGAGCCCTAACAATGAGACGCAAGGCTTCATGCTTTGTCTTCCTTATTGCATATTTCAAATGTTGATATTTCCAGAATTGCCTAAGTCTCTAGCTCACAAAAGAAACCTGCTGCTGCGAGGTTGAATCGCAAAAGATCAACTCCTAACCGATTCACCTAGTTGCTTTTCTCTGAAAATTATTATCCGAGCCGCCTTATTTTCATAATTTTATGCAACTTTATTCAAAGTTATTCTATGAAGCTCCTTCCTTCATAATTAGTATTCTTTGTAATTTGGTTTGTAAAAACTCGTGATTTTCTTCCTTTTAAACTAACACTATATTATATATAGTTTGAGTTTTTAGCTCTACTTTCTCATGGATCCAAATTCGAGATCATAAGATTACGATAAGTTCTAGATCTCATATCAAGTTA
The DNA here is from genome assembly GCA_002287525.1 of Diploscapter pachys. Lineage (NCBI taxonomy): Eukaryota > Metazoa > Nematoda > Chromadorea > Rhabditida > Rhabditidae > Diploscapter > Diploscapter pachys. The sequence continues at coordinate 35,760 of LIAE01010305.1, forward strand.
TATCACTTTTCAAGGGCTTTAGTTTCTCAATAAAAACAATTTCTGGTTCAAATTTATTAGTTCTATGAGTAACAGAGTTTCAGATAAGTTTATTAAATATCAAATTATCATTCTTTCTATGGCTTATATTAAACAACAATGTTTGGATTAAATTTCACTAGATGGGAGTTCACAGCGTTCAGAAACCTTCCTCATTTTATTCGAATAAATCCGATTTCTTTCGTGCGTTTGACACTTTTTTATGTAGGCAGAATACTTTGTTGTCCACGCATAAAAACTTGAAACACACATTTTTCAAATTTTTGGAAGTAAATTGAAAATTTTGTTTGATTTCTCTAAATTTCCCATTAATTGTTTGACCGTTTTTCCCTATAGCTGTTCAAATAAATGGCATAAGAAATTTCAATTGCGCCTAACTCAAATTTCAAACCTTCGAATTTGAAGTTTGACTTAGTTATTTTCTCGAATTTCGGTTAAAGGTATGTATTCTTGTAAAACAATTCTCTACTTTATATTTCTATTCATAATTATTGTTTTAAATTAGTTTCCTGGATTGCCAACTACATAGAAAATGCAGGATGATTTTCACATCTAATTAATTCATCCATGCATTTCTCTTGCTTTTTAAATGGAGCAAAGAATTACTTTTTCTCTGCGCAGAATGGACTTACCCCAATTTTTCTGCGCAGAATTACGCGTTTCTTTGCTCGTTCATTAATTAGACCAAAGATAATACTTCCTTTTATCCAATAAATTTTCAACTAAGTAATTGCCGAATTTCTCAATCGTTCTGCGAAAATTAGTGCATTTTTGCAATTTCTGAGAATTCCGATCCAGAACTTGTTTTCACGATTTAGAAAGATCTAACAGTAATTAAGCTTGAAAATAATCAGATTCATTAAAATTTCACATTTTCATGTGTTTTCTTCAACTTTGAATATTAGGGTGGATCTTTAATTAATGAACTTCGCGAATCGCGCGATATCTAACTTTTCTTTAGAAAATCTGGGACTATTATGTTCGTACTTATGGCTCGAAACATCACACATATTTCTCATGCGGAAAGTATCAGATGTCAACATTTTAGCCTATCCAAATATTCTCACTCCTTTCGAGTTCCTGAGAATAATTCTAAGTTTTATCCTGATTATTAGAATTAATTTTTTGAAGATCTAAACAATGTTTTGAACCTTTGAACTTTTTCCGAACTAATTTCGAATTCCGCCGTAAAAATTGAATAATTCATGCCATTACAATTACATGTGTCAAAATCGTGCAGTTTTTGACGCTATTTAGCATGTTTTGGCAAGAAGCGATGTTTTCGGCTAAAATTTCATGACGCACAAGGATGCTTGGTATTCTGAAGGACCAATTTCCTTGTTCATAATTATTTAGCCTCCTAGACTTCTTTCCCATATAAATTTATCCTATTCCTTCATTTAGACACCATATTAATTCAGATTTAAATTTTGGTCTTACCAAAATCAACAAATCACAAACTAAACTAGAATTACTCAACGGATTAAGTCTAATTTGTAATATTTATCGTTTCTTCTATTTTAATCCTTTTCGCCAGAAAATTTCTATTCGAAGCTAAAAATTTTCGGAAAGCTTCATGCCAAGTTTTCTTTCGCAACTATCTTAAAATTTAGTACGCAGTTCAATTCTAAAAGCATTTGTCCATAGTTTTCTCGTTTATTATGCAGCCGTATTAAAAATTACCAGAATCCTCTATGAGTAAATTCCAGCGTAACAAAGTTTAGAATATTTCACTAGCTACTCAATTTGTTTCAAATTTGAAAGTTCAAATAGTATCCTACACCTCTAAAAATAAGTTCTTCGATGACGATACGTGTGATTATTTTTAAAATGTCTCAAAATATCTCATCTTCATCCTATATTAGTGATGTAAATCAAGTTCTTCGTCGATATTATTGCATGTCTGAATTTCTAATCTCACTAAAAGGGGGAGCACCTCAAGATTAGATTCCGAGATGTTCCTTACACTTGGATTCTCCTAAGGTAATTGCTCATTCCATTCGCGGGACAAATTTTGGAGAATAATTTTCGAGCTTTCATTTTCCTGATTTATTCCCTAACGTCTCCCAGGGTGATCATAATTTTCTTTCATTTAAACGTTGAGCTAATCCACTTTTGCTTAGATTAGACTGAAAACATGAACTTTCTCTTATTTTTCAAGTAAACTTTTCATCTAAACCTAAATTCGTTCAAGAACGTTCTAAAGATCAACGAGTCTTTGAAAATCATAAACAGGCTGATTTGATTTTATTTCTCAGATTTCCGCGATTAAATTATTTGTACCTATTTTCACCTCGATTATCTCTATTTTTGCCCGTATTCTGCGAATATCTTCGCAGACATTCTTTTCATGCCCAGCTACGCATTTATTTATTCAAAAAGGCAGCAGAATTCTTTCAAAATGTAAATTGTTTCAAAAAGCGTTAAAAAAAATGAGTGGCATTTTCAAAACAAAACGGCTAATTTGAGCCCGCAGAATTCGCGAACAAGAGCTCCTGTTTTCATATCCTGTTTATAGACAAAATTCATGTATTCTATATCGATTTTAAACTTATCTTAGCAAAATTTGAAATATTATATATCGTAGATTTTTAATCAATATGTCTAAAGAAACGCCACCACATATGATTTTTCTCCATATGTTATCCATTGCTATGTGTAAAATCATGAATAACAAAGCTAAGATGTGCTTAATCACATCCATTTTATTGTGATGATCATCTTAACGAATATTTTGCCGAATAAAAAAGAGCATGAGGAGGAAGAAAATAGTCGTCTCATTTTACCGAACTTTTCGCGTTTGTGTCTCACTCAAAATCATAAGAACCTTTCTGCTAAAAGACGAAAAATTATTTTACGCGTCTGGCCCAACTTTAAAGTGTATCATATCAATTTTCAAGCGATACGCATTCTTTCGAAAAAGTTCGAATTTCTTTTTACATTTGAAAATTCCATCACTTTTTTCATCTTATCTTCACATTTCTTCTTTATCAATGCACAAATTCTTGATAAAAGCACATATTGAAGTCTTAGATGCTAAAATATCTTAATTTCTTATTCATTTTTCCCATTTTATACCCTTATCTCACAAAATCTTTGACCTAGATTCATTTCTTTCCTCAATCTTTTCTGATATCCGTTTACAAAAACTCGTCGCGTATTGCCAACTCTGCTCATTTCGTCTAAAGTTACTACCTTCGAATTACATGTCTTTCAACTTATCATTAGATTTTTGTCTATTTTCTTGAAATTTCAGAAAATGACGGATTCCCTAGAATGTGATGATTTCCAACTATTCGACCCAGAAAGCAACTTCACTTTCACTCTCAATTGGTCTTTGAGTAAATTCAAACAGTAAGCTCAATTTAGACAACTTGAAAATAATGCCTTTTGTGCTTTTTACCCCCTTTTTTCCTATTCCCCTTGCTATTTCCTAGAAAAAGGGAGAAAACGTACAAGGGACCGAAAATAATATGTTTCGACAAGATTTTTTCCTTCTGTATATCAATTTAGCTTTCAGTTATCCAATAATCTCTATCTTGTATTGTTGATGCTAAAACCTGGAAGGTCGAAAACGTGGGGAAAAAGAAACGATTTTAGGCGTCAGTCTCTCTCCTTTTCGTGTACTATTTCTCGATTTTCTAATCACTAAAAATAGCTGCATCACTTTGCACACCTCCCAGATTTCGGCACCAACAATATTACATCCTTTTTTTCTAAAAGTCCTGTTATTTCTGAATTTTCCATATATTTAAGATTTAATAGAAAAAAAACGATAAAAATTTTCAGATTCTACTCCCCTATTCACATATACCTCTCCCTACTGTTATGCGTATTTGGACTTCTATTTAATACTTTACATATTCTTGTGCTAACTCGGCCCAGAATGCGTACTTCATCTGTGCACTCAATATTGGTGATAATTGCTCTATCAGGTACTTTTTATTTAGCTTTAAGTTAGTACGAGATATTTAGATATGGGCACGATGACTTCATATTTGATTTATATTCTCCGGTTTGAGTTGGCTATGGACCGATATGGGTACAGTTACGAGTGGGCTGCGTTTTTGAAGGTAGGACAATTTGTATTGATTGCTTAATTAAAAAAATAAGCAGCTACCAGCAACTATCATAGTCTGATTGACATTATTTTTTTAGAAAACATCTTTGCAATTTTTTACATCAAAATAATATAACAAACTATGTTACATAATCCTTGCAGTATCTGATTGTTTTATTCTAAAAAAAAATTATATTTTAGCTCCACGTCGTTCTATCCATCGGCCTCCACGCTCTAACCCTGTATTTCGTCGTTCTGATGGCGTTCATTCGATTTTCCGCGTTACGAATTGACACTTCGAAGTGGCTAGAGAAGAAGCGAGCATTGTAAGTTTTTTAAAATATAAAACAAAGTACCATTTATTGATTTTTAGAACAGCAGCCCTGATAATCTTCATCTACGTAATCTTGCTGTGCGTACCGACATTTTTAACGCATAAAATTAGAAACGATGAAATTCATCAGTTATCAACTCCGGAGAATCGCGTTATCAAATATAAGTATGTTAATTTGGACATTCGGAAATGACAAGACCTTCTAACAAGATTTATTAACTCCAAATTAAATCTTTTCTACACCTATTCAGTGGTTTCGAAATCTAGTAATTTCAAGTCATGTTGTCAAAGTCTTGTCACTTACGAAGGCCTCTCGTATTCCACACCCACACCTACTTTTTTCTTTTCCCCTACTCTCTCGTCAAAAAGTGGGTATGGAATGCAAAGGGTCATTTTCGAATTAGTTTATTCGATATGTTAGGAAATTAGAAAAAGTGAGAAATATCAACTTTAGCATCGACATGGTAGCGAACTGTTTCATGATCAAAGCAAACCTATGGCTGACTGGAATTATGTTGAAAGCTTTGCCTTGTGGACTGTTGTTCTGGTTCACTCTGGCATTGGTCTCGAGATTGAATGAAAACCAGCGAAAACGGGAGAAGTTGGTCAAGGAAGAGCGGCGACGGGGCGATATGACGACTTACATGTAAGAAAAATGCACCGGAATTCAACTTCCTGAATTATTGTTCTGGTGAAAATGTAGTGCCGATAGTGACAAAATTTAACGCAAGCTTATGAATGAGTCTAATTTATTCCAACAAATGCCTAAAAAATAATAAGCCACCCCTAAAATTTCAGGCTCTTTCTAATGGTGACCGTCTTCCTACTCATGGAGCTACCTCAAGGCATCATAGCGATTTTAAACGGTAAGTCTCGAAAAAAAATCTTTTAGAAAAACCACATATTTTAGCCCTATTCACCTCCCAATTCCACTCATTGGTTTATCAGAATCTGGCCGATATCTTGGATTTATTCTCGTTGATCAATTGCTATGTCGCCTTCCTGGTCTATGTATCGACGTGCTCTTTGTATCGAGAGACGCTGTGGTCGTTGTTTCCAAATTTTAGGTATTATCAGTAACCGATAATTTGAGACAGAATAATGATGCACAAATTCGGATGTGCAAAGTATGCATTGCGTATTTTTACAACTAGTCGTCTACCTCATTTCTTGAAAACGATATAATATTGTAAAGTCTGCTGCAAATAGCGCGCTAATTACCGCGCATTGTGTATCCGTGCAATTATTTCGTCTCAAGTAGCCGGCCATCGACAATAGTCCTGAGAAAAGACAACATTATAAAATTCGAAAACTCGGTTCTTATAATAGGTCAGAAAGGTAGACGTCTAGATGAAACTGCGAAATGCAGAAAAATTGCGTTTACTGTTTTTCATCAAAATATGGCCCTGTCTTTCGTTTTTCTAGCTTCTCATTTGCCCTCTCATTTTCAAATATTCTCTCGTTTATCTGCTAAATTCGTCAACAATTGTTGAATAGGTGAAAATCGTGACCGTTGCCGAATTGTATTTCTAAATTCAGTACCCTATCACTGCGCTACAGTCACTTTACACTGCTCGCCAACTACTGATAGGCGTCTCGGGGAAAAGAGAATGTTTGAAAGCGAGAAGCTAGAAAAATGAAAGCCAGAGCCAAATTTCGATGAAAAACGATATACGTCTCTGGTCTATTTTAAGAGACAATAATTCAGAAAAAAAAATAAAAATCTTACAGACCGATCCAACATCGTCGATACTGGGGCTCCTCGGGAAAATCGACTCAAAGTAAAATTCTGGCAACAGGAACCTGCGTCTTGACTTCACAAACTGAAGAACTTTTGTAACTTTAACGGGTTGAAAGAGATTATAAATTAACGGTCCCCTGTATCTACAGACGTATGACAGACATAGACGGTTCTTTTCTTATTTCTCCACTTCCTACATTCCCAACCCTCCCTATCCGTCTGTAAATCAGGGAGCCTAAATTATCTTACCTCTGATTGAATAATATTGACAAAAGACTTACGGGCTTGATGAGTACGGCTAAAATAAGAATATGCTTTAGCCGAGATTAATTGAGGATAGCTAGACTAATTAATAGGCAATTGATTATGGTAATTATTTTGCTTACCAGCAAGGGTATTCTCGAGCAATAATAACAGTAACGTCTTTTAGACTGTTGCCGTAGAACGTATTATCTACGCGGGAATACCGTTGCTAGCTAGCTTTGAGTTCAAAATTATTATATTTAAAAGATAAAAAATACAAACATTTATAGTAAATTTGTGTGATTTCACTCGCAATAATATCGGTTTCAACTGAATAAGAAAAATATAAATCTACAAAAAATTTTAAAATGTAACAAAAAATCAACTTTTACTCTCAAAAATATCGAATTATCAATACTTGAAACCCTAACACAGGTCTGCTCAGTCCATGCATTGAAATTCGTCCTTTAGAAATAGACATGAGCTTCACTATTTTTCTTCTTCCCTTTATTTCCCGTACTATTTTCTACTTTCTCGTCTCTTTTCCGTCTCTCTTTAATAAGCTCTCTTTCGCTTTGATACAGAAGCATTCAAATTCCAGCTGGGTCCTCGAGATATAATGGCAAAATTCGGGGGCCTTTAGACGGATTTTAGGGGACCTAAAATCGAGAAATAGTATTGAATTTTAGAGATCGAAAAGATGAAAATGCCCAAAATTGTGCTATTTTACTGCATTAGACATTACCTATTCATTGGAGCCCTTTTTAGGGATAGGGCTGATTAAAACACTCGCCATAATTAGCTAAGCAGGAAATATAAAATACGCTATTTGCATGCAGAAATTGAAGCGTTTAAAAAATAGAACATTTTTGAAGGCGTGTACCCTCAGAAAATTATATCAAGAACGATTTCTCAATATTCATAATGATTAAAAATTCGAAAATCCAAAATATTTAAAAAAAAAAATAGCCATCTATGGATCTTCCCTCCTAAATTCCTCTTCATTTGACCATTTTCCAAATAAAGCATCCAAGTCCGTCCGGAATTACAATTCAACTACCAACCAGAAAGATAATGTAATGAAGACCAGACATGCAAAGAAATTAAAGAGAGCTGGAAAATTGGAGAGATAGAAAGAAATGAAGGGGATAATCGTAAAAGGCTACAAGTGCTAAAGCCCTGATAGTAGAAGGATAGGTTTGGGTACAAAATAAGAAATGGGAAATCAAAATATGACAAACTACACTCTCTTCCAGATTTTCAAGTGTTCGAATTCAAAATCTCTTTGATTTACCTTTCTACCATTTTCAAACCACGTTGACGGGAGTTTGCCAAAATTGGAAAAGTCTAAAACTTAGAGATTTTCGTTCTCAGGACCTTTACCTAATCCAGATTATGATGCTCTAGATGTTCGATAGGAGTCACATCTTCTTAAGAGCTAGAAAGGTTGTACATAAACCTAGTCCTTGAAGAACATTAGTTAGAATAAAGAGTAGAGAATGTTTCTGCCTGCGAATTCTCCCGAGGCACGAACACTTTGACCATCGCACACGACCTTCGAGCTTTTATATGCTCGTCTTGGTCATGTATTCCAGCTCCTATTATCATAATTGCTTTAATGAATTACGATGGTTTGAACGAATTCTATTCGAACAAGAGGGAGGAAAATGAACTTTCAGGGTCAAATGATCCTGTTATGGTGAAAAAGTTAATATACAGACAGTCGAGTGAACGTGCCATTTTCATTTTTCTTTGGCAGAATGCAGAATTTATCGCAATTACTCTAGTCAATAGTAGAAGATAGCAAACGTTTCAAGGGAGTTAAATGCTGAAAATTGGCCAGAATTATATATTCAGCTTAAATGGAGTGAAAACTACAATTCGATCATTCTAACTTGATATCTTATCATAGTAAATTGAAATCTTGGGCTAGATCCTAGTTTGAAGTAGAAGCTAGGAGTGATCGTAATCGTTCAAGATATTCTTTTCATGGTAGCTTTTTTCCAAAATGTGATTTGGAAGATCCAGGAAATTTTAATAAAGCTAGAATTCCCCCAACTCTTTCCTGGTTATTACTCATTCCCATGTTTACGCGACAATAATTATATTGGTCATCGATAATTTCCCTGAAAATGTGATGAAAAAGCCGGCATTTCAACAATTCCGAATATGAGATAATTGTTCGTTAGTGAAATTAACCGAATACGTAGTGCGCGAGGGTTCGAGAAATTACAGAAGTACGGACAAAATTTCAAGAAATTTCATGTCCAATCATTTTTTCTTCGATTATACTCCGAGCATACTATGATCGTACAAAATTAATGAAGTTCGAAAAAATTGTAGACGAACTGACCTTACCTTCAATTCAAAATAAGCACATGTGAAACACACATGTGGTGGATACTTTCAAGAATACTAGCATAGAATAGGAATTACTTCTATCCGAATCAATTTGTTGCCTATTGTGGAAGTAAAGTAGCATAGAGTAGCGTTCCACGACCTGACGATTCTTCAAAAGCGGCAAAAATTTAGGAAGTAGACCAAAAATGATGAACTCTCAACCAGAAATAAGCCCTCATATACGATTTCAGCCCTTCGGTCATCTCTTCTGCCAATTTTGCATGGAATTAGTGAATTAGGCGCGATGAACACAGGGCTGCGGGCTTTTCATTAGAACGCCGTTCGCTGCTGGCATAAGCCGAAATGGAGTGGAAATGACTAAATGGAAGCCAATGGATTTCAGCGCCGCCTGATATACGAAAGAAACCCATCAAATGCAAACCCAAACATGAAATAATTTCTTGTATTCCACACCCACCTTTTGAGGAGAGAGGATAGGGAAGAGAGGTAGGGAAAAATAAAACAAAGGGTGTGAAATACAAGAGGCTACATGAAATGAATGAATGAAAGGGAGAAAAAGGTAATGAAACAGATGACGGATAATGGATGTGTGATGAAATGTGTTAGAGATGAAAATTAGCTTGATGCTTAGAATTTTTATCTCCAGATAAAATGATCTAATCGGTAGTGCATGAACTAGGACTTCGAAGAATTTCCATCAATTTCAACTTGACTTAAGGTTTTCTGGAATCAACACTCCATGTGGCTCAAATATGCTCAAGTCTAGCGAAAGTACTGAATTATAATCATCAAAATATCGATAGTCCAAAATATCATTAGATTTTTTTTTTAAATTTGCGAACCACGAATATCAGTTTCATCTGAATTCACCACGAAGAGAGAGAGAGAGAGAGAAACGACTCTTTAGCTGCTCCTTGTTATCCTTGCCTTTGTTTCTCTAATTCTAACATTTTCGATTCTCTTTTAATTTTTTCCAGCTTCTTTCGCATCTCTCATTTCCTCGATCTTTCTTCCATTAAAATGTTAATTCTTTTAGCCCCTTGGGTAGAGAAGAGAATTTAGCATTAGCGCTTAATTAAACTTTTCTCTCGCTCTCTTTCTCGAATACGCATTTTGCATTTTTTCACTATTCTTTACATCAATACACATTCTACGGCATTTTCTGCTTCTTTTTCTAAGTCTATCGAAGTTCTCTTCATCTTTTGATATCCAATTCTTCATTTATCTCTAAATTTTCTAAATTCTCTCTTGGCCTACCAAATTCGGCAATTTTGGGACGTCAAAGAGACATTTAATGAAGGTATAAAACGAAAGAGTACATTTGGTATAAGCTCAAAAATCGAAATAAGAACACTTTATTTCAGGAACATTTAAACAGAATAAATACAAGCGTACATTGAGGTTACATTCCGTGTAAAGCAGCACATTTAGTTTGATCTTCATGTAATTACAAAGCGAAAAAGTTCACTCCCTGAAAATCATAACTTTTAAGTTAAAAAGGAGCTTTTATTCCTCATACATGGTTTAATTCATTGATAGATATGAATTATTAGTCGCATCCACAATTCTAGAAATAAGCGTTAGAAAGTATAATAAAGTTGTACTATCAATTTTGATCGGTATACTTTGCATCTCAAGAAAAATGACTAGTAAATTTATTGGAATGCAAAGTCCTCAGAAGAAATAATCAAAACTATCATATTAATCTTAAGTCTGACGTACGCTGAACATTTTGTCAAAGGTGTCTTTGACTTGTGACATGGCTTGTGGGATTTGTTGCTGTAGTTCGGAGGTGAATTTGGACGTATTTGTTCGAGACTCGGATTCAAGTTGAGCTACACTTTTGTTCTGAAACTTGCACGTTCATCTTCTTGATCGAATAATTGAAGTTGTGGTTTTTGGTGGCAATTTTACTTCAGAGAAATAGATATGAAAATTACTATCTTTGGATAAATTTTGAAAATAGTCATCGATTGAAAAAGTTAGAATCTGTTTATATTTATAAAGAAAGAAAAACTCAAACCCCCACCGTTCCGTCATCATTGAACTTCATCACCGAGATGCCTCCGTCCGGTAGTCGCCTAATTATCTCCTAGACCAGTTGTCTTTTAGATAATTAGCTTAGTAAAGAGTTAATTACCCTCATCGGAATGCCGCCTTCAACGACGTGTTTATCACTGATCAGCTCACCACCGGAAGCCGATGAAGAAGAAAAGATTTTATCGAGGCTAAGATTGGGCAGAGAGAAGGGGAAGACACTCTGAAATAACTTTTTCTTCCAAACTTTTCAAAACTTTATTAGACCACTTCAAACATAGTTATCTCTACGTTTTAGTCCTAATCTCATGCACACTCCTTTATTTCAGGAATAAAACCTGTGAATGTGAATTTTCGACTTGTCGTCGTTTTCTTTCAAAATTGTGCTAAAGTTGCCCAGAAAATTCTAATAGACTGTCAATTAACTTACCGACATTCCTGAACCCGAATTATATGAACTACTAGAACCGGAATTATATGATGATACTGGACCAGGATTATAGGATCCTGATGAACCGGAATTATATGATGATACTGGGGCAGGATTATAGGATCCTGATGAACCGGAATTATATGATGATGCTGGGCCAGGATTATACGATCCTGATGAACCGGCATTATATGACGATACTGGACCAGGATTGTATGACCCTCCGGAACTAGGACTATATGATCCTCCCGAGCTATAACCGAGTCCAATCACGGTTTTTTCTCCGGTCTTTGAAACAAGGCTCTATTTAAACAGGATTATTGCAAATCTTCTACGGTTAAATACCTCCTTATCAACCTTTCTTGGTATCGGAATATATTGGTGCGATTCGGATCCGGAGAATTTGATCTGCGACGATTCAAACGTTTTCTTCCCCGGAATGACTTGTCCGTAGCGGTAATGGCTTGAGCTATCCCCACTTTGAGCAGGAGCCGTGGTGACCGCGTTATAATCGGTTTCAATCGGCTTAACTCCGGAGATTTCATATTTGTGGAGTTTCAGGACCACTGAATGAATAGGTTTCAATTTATTTGGTCCCTTTATTAGTTTTGTTCGATGGTTTTGCAAAGTACAAGAGCTTACTATCGAAAAGTGATTTGAATATCATCGATATTTCTTGAAACATACTTGAACAGGGAGAAAGGAGTTCTTCCTTGTTGAAATTCGATTTCATAATGCATGGCGTTGTGGGTGGGGCTCCACAAGAGTCTTTCAAAGTTATTTCACAAGGGGATTCACATCTGAAAAAGGTTCAAATTTAAAACTAAAATAAAAGAAGAAACAAACACCTACCCACAGCAGCAAACCTCACTTTCCCATGAAGCTACGGTGTTCGTGAAAATTAATATGGCCAATAACTTGAGCATAGTTTCTCTGAAAAACGAATAGAATATTCTCAACAATCGAAAATTTTACGGTTTGAAATAAGAAATGAACGATTTTGTTTATAACGTGAGTTTGAGTAACACTACTTGTCTCAAGACATTTTAAAATGATGAAAATGGGTTTCCAGCCCTATTCCTTATCGTAGGATGAAAATCGGTTAGGACACAGACTAACCACTTACGTTTTTATTGTGGTTAGCACAATGAGAAATTGGAAAGGACTGGAAGGTGAGAAATTTTGAAGATCTTCAATTTT
>LIAE01010305.1:48245-63377 GCA_002287525.1 Diploscapter pachys
ACTGTCATTGATACCTAGAAATTATGTTATTTTATAGTGTTTCAGATAGAACTTTTGAAATAATTTGGCAAATTTGGAGATGGAAAATATCGATAGCAAATTATTGTTCATCTGAAGTTAATGAAGTAGTTAGCTCATTTGAGGACAATGGAGAGTAAGTATCAAAAATTAAGTTGAGGAATAATCTCTCAACCTTCTTTTTAAACTTGAAATTTAATAATGACGAGAAAGTAGCAATTTTAATGAACATGCTAAATAAGAAAATTAGATTTTCAACACCTGTCTAATAGTTCTATTTGTAACATTTTGTTTCGTTATTTCAAATCATGCAACCGTGTTTCTTTAATTTTATATTTGCAAAATATTTTGTTTCAGGAGATTTTTCCTAACAGATAACGTTGTTCTCTTTGAATATTCTATTCCTAATTATTCATCGTGAAAAATTCACAATGTCCTGAACGCAATCTCGTTTTCTTGTAGAGTTTACCTAATTTTTTGCCACTACGTAAATGTTGTGCTTTGCAAGCTAAGCCTTCAATATTAGTCAAAACCATTTTAGTTCTTTTAGAATCTCGAAGGGATTATATTCTTTCATGATTGTATAAAATATTCTATCGCGTGCATTTCCACAATGATTCGTAGTTTAATGTATATGATGATCATTATTATATTTTTGCACACATTCACTTTTACGAACTCAGACGCGTTCTGAATTCAATTGAAGCCAAATCGCGGAGGCTTCATGAATTTTCCATTTCTTCTCGACACATAGTCATTTCCTTCTAACAATGATATGTTTTAGATCCCTAGAAAATCCTCTATCATCCATTCTATTTTATTTCCCAATGCTATTTTCCGGTCATTTTTTAAATAGCGCGTAAAAATCGATTGGAATTTTAGAAGACGTGATTTGGTTCTTTAAAAATTTAGACCTTGTCATTTTCAATTTAGCTGTCGTAGTTATTTGCTTGTTCACAGCGCTAATTACCACCGCCTTTCTGCGATGAAATTGACAGGTTTATCTCCAAAGCGCAGCGATTTTCAGTTTATTTTGACAAATTTTCTTTAAAAAATCGGATTTTCCCTGATTCATATAATTTTCTATTTTAATCGGCGAAAATTCAGGACAATTCCCATTTTTATTCTATTAAATTTACGTTAGAAGTTTAGAAATTCTCGACCAAATAATGAGTTCTTAACATTTTGAATATTGAAGTTCTTGGATTTTTATAAAAACTAAGAACTTCGATAAATTAGATCAGAGCTTGTGAAAAGAGTGAAATCATCGCAGCTCTGCGAGACTTGGATAGATCTATTATTCTCCTAATTTCCTGATTTCCAGACCTTTTGTGCGCTTATCTTATCCTTCAGATCTTTCAAAACTCACTCACATTTCCAAATCTCAATTTCATTACCTCAGCCGACGTCTAGGTTCCATCCTATATCATAGGGCTCAAGATTTCACGATATCTTTCATTCTCCTCCATTCAAATTTCAATTTCATTATTTCAGTCGTTTTCTAGGTCCTATTTTTTACCATTGAACCTAAATTTCAGTTAGAACCTACTCTTTGATATTACATTCAAGATTAGGCTAGATTTGCGTGAGTTTGTGGGTGTTGAATAGAGCCTTGTCTAGAGAGCACAAAAATCGAGACAATTGGAGAAAAAGAGGATAAATAAGAGATGAAAGAAATCGCTGCGTGAGACTTTTCCATACAAAGGATTTGAGAAGTCCGAAAAAATTGCCTAAAGATTTAGTTTTTCTTCCTTTAGACTTTACTCTTCACATTTTTAAAAATTCTCACAATTTTTCTAAGTTTTTATTCAATCACTAAAAATTGTATAAAATGATCGGAATTTTATATCTATTCTGAAAATCTAAAGCCCAATCTAACGAATTAACTATTCTGTCTAACCCTCCAAATTCATGGCCAATGAAAAATTAACCTTCTACGTAGATTGGCAATATATTTTAGCTATTTCGAAAATCTAACGCCCAATTTAACTCTAGCTTTTCTCTTCTTCGCATCTTTTTCAAGTTTCAAGCTCTTTAGCTTCTCTCAGTCCGTCTAATTTTCTCTATCTCTAGCTCTATATCTAAACTTGCAAAAGTTCGTAAATGTCGTCGCTTCTTTGTGCATTCGTTTTCAATCTACGTAACACACAGATGGGATCATCTTTTCCGTTTCCGCCTCGAAAATAGAAATCCTTGAAAAGCTTCGATCTTTCAAAATTGCACAAATCTCGTAACTTCCAGCCCACTGGTTAAGTGTAAATTTGTAAATCCTGTTATATTGCTCTTGTTTAAGAAAGAAGCATTAGGGCTGCTCCTCATTATCATAATCCATTTTTGCGCATTACCTATCTTAGGAATTTTACTCGATTAAAAATACCCTTGTATCTAGCCTTTAATGATCTAAATTATCATAACCTTTCGTGTGCACGAACCGGATAATTCGTACTTTGAAAGTTACACAAATCACGCTCATGCTTACCTATGAGTTATTCTACTAATTAGCTTTATCATATAAGAAAACCGAGCTTTAAGAGGAGTTATTCAAAGAGTTATGACGCTTGCTTACTCTCTGAATTTTTTAAATTTCAATTCACCAAAGTCACGAGGCTTTAAAATGATTATTCCACAGATCAACTTACATTTTCGAACCACATCTTATTATGATCATAAATCCTACGTCTTCAAGGACCTTTTCTCAACCCCTGACGTTCTCAAACGACTCCCCGAAGGATAGTTGATATTTTGAAACGACAAAAACTGAGCGACTTACTTATTTAAAAGGCTCATCGTTTACCCTTAGACATCCTAGAAATACCCTCACTTTATTCATAACGAATACCTCGGAAAAACTACCTAAGATCTTTGTAATTCTGATCAGGTCATTGAGTTTCGCCTAACTCAGATTTTGCATAATTTACCTCTTAGCGTCATAAATTGCCTATCCTGCATAGTTAACCATTTTCCGGGATATGAAAATTAGCAAGAGTAAGCAGAATCTGTTTAGATTGGTAGACTCATCATTTTTCTTCGTAAATTTGCGAAAAATTCGAAAATTCGATTTCTAGTTTCATTCTATTACTTTCCAAGAGTTCAGAAATTGCTCGGTTCTAATCGAACCTCATCACTTCTCAAGTGCTCTATTTTCTCATTTTCAGAAGACCTTTTCTAGATGTTTACCTAAATTTTGTCTAAAGTTTAGTTGGTTTTTTCCGGTTTGATGTCAAATTTTGGCAGTTTTGCGTAAAAGTCTTGAAATTTCTCGCTCGTAGTTCCGGTCAAAAGTTTACCAAGTAGAAAAACATCATCCTCCAAACTACGGACCAAGTATTTCGGCCCATAAAAATTCACGGCTTTTGCTATTTCTATCTTTTGAAGAATGTAAAGAATTCTGCATATTTATTTCTTTTATCAAAAGTAAAAGTTCAACAAATCTCGCAATTTCCTAAAATTACTTCCTTCGTACTGCCCATTTAGGGTTTTTCCGAACTTCTAAACCCTATTATTTGCACTGCCCACATATTAGCTATAATTTTCGTATTTAAGACCGCTGCTTATTTTTGAAGTTCAGTTTTTGAGCCGCTTCTTCATCATTTTCATTCTCGTGAATCTTACAATTTTCAGTTTAAAATTCCTGATTTAACCCTGGTAAAAATACGTTTCTTTTTTGATTAACGCTTTTTCAGGCATTATTAGACTATATCTTGCTTCAAGTCTTGTTGAAATATTATCATTTCAAAATTGAAGTCTTGCTAACAATAAGTCACCTCTGAACTCTAAACTTCATTCTCTATCAAGTTCAAATTATTATTCTATCGTCTCTCAAATTTCCGAATATATAGCTGAATTATCTAAATCTTAAAATTTGCTATTTTCAGCAAGACCTTCTCAACGATGGTTTCTTCGTCAGTGAATAATTCGTGGATGTTGATGCTGGTCTGCTCAGTTTGTGGTGTCCTTGCCGTGGGGGCGGCGGCTTCGTCGGCTGTTTCCGGCGACGAACAACAGCAGCAACCAGTCAAACGAGAATTAAGCCCTTCGGCCAGTCTCGACCAACATCTCCCGCCCTACTGGATGGCTCTCAATGATGTGAGTTCGAAGAGGAATGGATGAGCAAGAACAATCAGATGAAATTTTTGACGTGTTTTCAACTTCTGAGAATGGTCTTTCACGACAATTGTGAAACGTTTCTTGCAAGTTCAAGCTCCAATCTGCTGAAACACGGAAATCATCTTATGGGTCGATTGAAGTAGCAACATCACGGCTTCGAAGATATTGACATAAAAGTTTAGCATAACGAATTGAAGTATGCTGAACTCATGAAAATTACCAAATGACTAAATTCCAGCCCCTGTACAAGCGAGCATTCGACTCGAAGAGGCATATCTCTCCTGCATTCGGCATTGAGGAAGACGTCGGCAACATGAGGAATCTGTTCGATGTCGGCAAGCGACAGGTCTCCATGGCCAATGACGTCGGACGGCAGATGCAGGCAATCTTTTAATGAATTTTCTTATATTTCCTTCTTATTCTCCGTCTACTTTGATTTACAACTTGATATATAACTTTCTACGTCACTTTCAGATGCGTCTCTAACTATTTTAAGCTTCTTCCCCTCTTTTTGATCCAAAATTTTTGATATAGGATTTCCTTACATCAATAATTCATTCTAAATGAAAAAGAGCGTCCTAAAATAGTAAATGAAATGTTAAAAATAGTAGGTATTCTATTTCAAAAATAACAAATTTATGCGTGCAAAAATCTCGCGAGAAGGTATCTAAAAGCGGAACCTTCACTTGAGCATGGTCTAATTCGGTCGTTGAGTCGAGAGTTTTCCGAGTTTAATTGAAACCCCGAAGACGAGAGGAGGGCCTGTCAATCATTTGAAGCCGGACGCAAAAACCGCAAAGACCTATAAGCAGCCTAAACATGCATCTTGAAACGAAGCGCATTCAATTATAGGGCCTATTTTCGAATTTCCGAGGTTCGGCCAACAAAAATCTGGGCTAAAAATAATCTTATCGGTAAATTTTGCAGGTAGACCTTTGAACTAACCGATTACCTGCAATTTAAAAGCTAAATCAAGCCTTGTCATGGTTAAAATGATGTATAATTCAACCTTGATCTAAAGTTTTTACACCTGCATAGCTCAAGTAGTAAAAATTAATGATGCTTGAATGCGTTTCTTAACATTAAGCAAGTATAAAATTGAATCCAATTTGTTGCTATAATTGCTGCAAAATCACATATTTTGGCATTAAATTTAGCGAATTGATACCATTTCTCGCACCTATTTTTCCGCCCGAAAGGTTGTCTACGTCTAAAAATGGCAAAGTCCGGAAATAAAATCTGCGCGTTTAACGCAAAAACAATTTATCGAAAGTGTAGCGCGTAACCCAGAGAAATTTATGAGGTTTTGATGATGGATATTTACAAGTTTTAACTAACGGAAGAAGAGTAAATAAATACAGTAACAAAATAAGGATTAATTCAATTTGAAAATAGGAAAATTCAACGAAATAATAAAATATGTAGAATATAATAAATAAAAGTTTAGATGTACACTCAATTATTCGATGCCGGTAAAAAGCGATCGAACATCGCCCCCTCGATGGATGTGATGAGTCATATCGGATACGCCGATCTTCTAGAACGAGCCGGAAGAAAGTGATTCGTTCCAGAACACCCCGAAACGCCCCCATCTAATATTCTGGAACTCAACTCGGGCCACACTTCACGGTGCTTTGAGTTGTCCGGCGGCATTTTTTCACAAACTGGATCAACTTTTCATATTTGCGCATTATCTTTTAAAAATTTCTAAAAAGATCTCCAACAATATAAGCAGAAAATTTTTATGTAAAATTCGAAAGGATCAATTGTTAGAGGGCTTCGCCGGACAAAGAAAAGCGAGCAAAACACTGTGCACTTCGAGTCTTTGCAATTTCTAGTTATTTTGTAGATAACTTATTTCGATCACAAATCATCAAACTTCCTCATTTGTCATTTGCACAATCGCAATAATAATTTTAACAAATTTCAAACAACTTGATCTCAACCTATTTTGTTATAGAATCCTACGATAAATTAATAAACGTTTCTTTTACGTTAAACATGATTGTTAATTGCTGTTCGAGTCTAAATTCTCAGCATCAGTGTCCTTGTAACCAAAATTTAGCAAAAGTTAAGTTCTGATGATTTTTTTTGCAAAAATTCTATTCCTGTAATCATATCACTGCGCCTAAATCTTTAAAACTTTCCTTTCGCAAAATTTGTTTGATTGATTGATTCGCGCGTTTTATAATATGTCTGGATTAATGACTCTCTATGACTATTTGGTAGTGGTGAGTGTGGTCGAGTTTATCGTGGTTTGTTGCTCTTCTTCTTATTATTATTCCGACTCTGGCGTAGGAATCGTCGGAAAAATGTAGCTCAGATTCCACAACCATTCCGGTACCACGCGATGCTGAATTTTTCACAAAAAATATTCAAAATTACGAAAAAGGACTATCTGGAAACCGCATGACATGCGAGATAGTGCATGGTTAGGGGAAGATATATGGGCCCGTACTAAAGTCTATTCGGTTGACCTCAGCCCAAGTGTCTGGAATCTCTTCAGCAATCTTGCTCTATTTCTCGCCCCAATCTGAAAATTCGATTGAGCTCAGCTCGCTCTAACCGTTAGATTGGGTTGAAATCAACCGAATAGACTTTAGTACGGGCTCTGGTTTTCGTGGTTTATGTGAGTTTTTTTTTTCAAATGACTCAACTTCAATTAAATTCCATTGAAGATTGAAATTTTTTAACTACGATTTATCGACGAATAGCTTATTCATGCATCATTTATTCAGCCTAAGCTACAGAATAGCAATAACATTTCTTTTCGCTGAATTTACTTAACATTCAGAAAGAAAATTAACATTTGTACTCAAGACTACGAAAAAAGAAAACAATAGTGGAGTTAGGTAACCTAGGCGATTTGTCCGATGAATTTTTTGCTTTACAATAAATCTAAAGTCCTACGGAGAAATAGGAGTTTTTTCTCAAGTACAAACACGCTAACAAGTCACGTTAAGTACCCATATTTTGAGTGGATTTTCAACAAAAACTTGATTTTCTACGTTCAATTTTTATCAAATTTGGCACTTCTCTATAATAAATTATCATGAAAATTCGATTTTTCTATTACAAAATAGCAAATTTTCATTTTTTGCACAAAGTTTACTGAAGAATCGATTCAATTTAATTTAATTCTTGTCACACCTGGGGCATTCATTAATCTCGTTTTGCTCAGCTAGGTTGATTACATTCTCTTGTAGCCCATAAAACGCCGTGGCTTGTCAAGTGATTTTATCGTGTTGCTGAAAAAAAGAATTTATTCGTGATTTTCACAATGTTCGCTTCTAATTCGCTATTTCCATTTTATCCCACGACCTAGAAATCATGAGAATCGATGTCATTTAACCCTATTTATGGTCAAAATTTACGCTATTTCATAAAAAAAACCAAGCCAATTAGATTTCAGAAAATCCATGATTTTAATGTAATGTAATGTATAGTTTCTGATGCGATTTTGTTTTCGAGGCTATTCTTTTATAACTCTAAAAATTCTAAATGATCATAATTTTTTAGAGATTGAGTATTTAGTAAAATTTAAAAAAATTACTTCCTAGCTATTATTTTCTGTCATTTATAATTGCCAGGATGTTCGTTTTTTCGATAACTCAAAACTGGTCCACTCTATCGAATTTCACCCATGTTTATTCCATGTCAGAGAGATTATCCTCAAGATCCGCATACTCTACCCTTTTTACTCTTTTATCTAACATTTTTCTTTTCCCATACTATTTCCTAGGTTTTTTTTTCACTTTTCCTTGTAATAACATACACCTACCCATACCTAGTTTAATATCTTACCCAACTCCATATTTTATGCCATTTTTTTTCAGAATTCCTTCCTTTTCCTCTTCTGGATACAATTCAACTCACTTAACTCTTATTCATTTCCAATTTCATGATCTACTTCATAAATACCTAACTCAAGTCATGTTTGTTTTCTATGGAACATTTTAACCTTCACCAACTGTCTTCAATATATACATTTTATAACATAATCACAAGTACCCAACTTAAAAGTTTATTTTTTCCAAGCTAGTCCAGAACCATCATCTTTGCATATGCTGATATTACTCATTTTTCTTCTCGTATAAAATTCTTCTATCCTTTATTGTTCCATATTGAACATCAGCACTCTATTCATGAATACGAACGATTAGTAGAAATCTCGGGATCTATTTCAGCTTTACAAAATCCCCTCCTTCGCAAATTTTCTTTATACGCAAAGAGATAAGTCTCAACAGAGTTCCGAATTTTCAGAAATATTTAAAATAAAAAATTCAAAAGAATTTTTGCACTCCCATTTTCCTGTGATATTTATGGAGTCGAGACCTTCCCCGAGCGCTTTCAATAGGCATATTCGAATATTAATCTGTGGAGCGGGCAAGGTAAGTAGATTTAAAAATGTCGATGAAAAACTATCCAACATTGTACAAATCGATTTTTCAGACCGGTAAATCGACCGTAGTGCAAGGATTCTGTACGCATATCGATGAATCTGGAGGTTGGAGGGCTTTTTTATTCGACGATGAAGAAATTCTCATCGATGTGAAAGAAGCGTCTAATGTGAGTATCAGGATTTTTATAAAAGCCTAAAATATCGTCATTGATTCGATGAAGATGCATGCACCTTTAAAAAAAACCATCTTAAAATCAATTTTAGTGGCGAAAGAACTATGCTTCTGATTATGATGGATTTTTGGTGATATTTTCGGCTGATGATGATTATGTAGGTGGTTTAAAAGTCGACTTACTATATTTTTAACGAACATAGAAATTAAAAATTCACGATTTTTGCTAATTTAAAATTTTGACCGAAACTTCTTAAGACGTTCAATTACGCGCTGGAGATAATCGCGGAAATTCAAAATTGTGGAACTTTTCCAACGATTTTGGTCGAGTGCAAAAACGATTTGATCCTCGAAGAAAGCGCCGAACAAATCGAAATCGATAATGAAGTTCGACGAAGGAAACTAAGAATGTACTCGTGAGTTTTTAAAATTTTTATTTGGAACCGAAAATAGAGTTAAAATTAACGTTTACAAAACTTTCCGTAAATCATCCTTCGGGAACTTTTTTTTTTTAAATTGAAAGAAAATCTTTTTTTTCGAAAGAATAAATGCTTTCCTTGAAATATCAAAACATTTCAAAAATTGTATATCTTCCAAAATTTCAAGTTTCTAAAACTTATAAAAATTGAACTTTTCTAAAATAATACCACTTTTCAGAATTTGTGGTTTCGACGAGTCCCATATTGTTCACCCTTTTGCATATTTGGTCGAAAAACTGACGAGGAATGAAGATTCGGAATCCCCAAAAGCGAGGGGAGATTTGAGAAAAATTACCGAAGTTACCGAGCCAAATTCCAGGTTATTTGAAGAACAACATTTTTAAGAATTAGTAGGAGAAACGATCTCTTCTTTTCTTTACCTAGTTTCTTTGAGTTTAAAATTTGAAGGTTTATTTATTTTAAATGATTTTAGAACCTCGGTCGTGGGATCTTTCGTGGCAAAAGATAAAGAAACCTGCAAAATTATGTAAATATTTTCTATTTTTTTTAATTGAAAGTTCTTAGAAACTGTCATATTATAAATTTCATCTGTCTACCGGCTTTTTAAACATCTTATATTTGCATTTCAAAATAATAAAGTGTTTTCAAAAAATCTAAATGTTTAAGTTAGTGGCGACCCAGGGAGCACTTTTGTCAGGCAAAGAAAATATACGGGGGTAGGCTGCAAGAACGAAGTCATAATTATGTTCCCAGATCGTACTAGTGAAAGTTTAACTACGTGTTATAGAGGGAAATTTGTTAAGGAACTATACTGGGGGTAGGTCGAAACGACTTTCCTAAATTCACCAAGCTCTAGTGCTAAGGAGTATAGGAAAAAACACTGGTGAATTTACAGGAAACCCCTTAAAGCCTTCCTAGCTAGGACTGCTCTCGATTTTCCCCCCAACGAGATTAACCCTTCGTTTACGGCTCTAAGCAGAGTCATCGCTTGCAAAGCCTTGTCACCTTTAACGTCAGCATTCGTTCTGACTTATTTTTCAAAATTATTCTCCACTTTCTTTTTTAATTCTTCTTTCAAAATGTGTTCACTCTTTGAAATTCCTTTTCAATTGGCTCTCCTCGTTTCAGGTTATTTTCAAAAAGATTTTTCTCTATTTTCATTTTTTAAATTTCTTCTTTTCAAAATTAAAATCCTTGTTTTAAAATTATTCTTTCCGTTCCAATTTATTTTCAATTTTTATTCGCTCTTTCATTTTTCAAATATCTTCAATTTTCCTTTAAAAAAGCTCTTCGTTCCATTTGTTCAAATTCTCCAAATTACCTATTTTTATGAAAACGTTCATTTTCAGAGCAAAATGGATTTTCAAATACGGGTCAAATGGCTTCTATCCCTAGCTCTTCTGACGGTTTTCTGGATATCGACCGGTAGGAATTAAAAAATTTGAATATGAAAAAAATATATTTTCAGACGCTTCTCTCGCGACGATGTCTATTGACTTGGGCTCACAATTTATCAAGGTTCAATTTTTTGTTGATTTTCAAATTTAAAAGAATGAAATAGTTATGAAAGATAGAAGAAGAATAATTCAAATAATAAATTTGCTAAAAACAAAATAATTAGTAAAAAATACAAATTTTCAGGCGGGTATCGTAAAATCGGGCGTTCCGATGGAAATCATACTCAACAAAGAGTCCAAACGGAAGTCGCCAAATGCGGTATTCTTGAGAAATGGAGAAAGGTACTTTTTTATTTTTGCTATTGTATTCTTTAAATTTATCTATTTGATGTTATCTTTTTTATTTCATTTGATTTTCAACTCATTCATTCAAAACGGCTATAAGATTTGGCTTCTTTTTTATTTTTTTCTTTGTTTCTGTTGACTTATTTTATTTTTTTGCTTTAAAAAGTGAAGAAAAATTTAGATTATTTTCGGACGCGGCTCTAGGAATGCAGATTCGCTATCCGTCGAGCGTCTACACGCATTTTCTCGACTTGGTAGGCAAGCCGTTCGACCATCCCTCGGTGAAAAATTACAGGTGAATCTGAAAAATAATCATGTTTTTATCGTCTTTGCATTTAAAAATTTTCTATTTACTACTATTTTAAAAATTCAGGAAGAATTTCCCCAACATCGACATCCAGAAAAGCGACAATTCAAGCGCTGTGGTCTTTAAAATTGAGTAGGGTTTTTTATTTGATCTTTTAGAAAATATTTCAAAAAATATATATTTTAGTGACAAGCTCTATTCGGTTGAAACGATGCTGGCGATGGTTTTGTCTCACGTTCGAGACTTCGCACAGGCTCATGCTGAGCAACCTATTCATGTAGGTTTAAAAAATAAATGTTTTCGAGATGTATTGAGAATTATTCAAATATGTATTCTAGAATTAGATAAAATCTTTTCCAAAAGTTTGTTTCAGGACGTCGTGATCACCGTGCCAGCCTATTTTACTCAGGCTGAAAGAATCGTCGTCGAGCAAGCGGCTGGCATCGCTGGGTTCAATTTGCTTCAGGTATGCCTCGAAAAAATCTTTTATGAGAATATTGTTTCTTCCCAATCTCTATACCCTTCAGTAGTCATCATTTTGACCTATGAAAGTCAAATTTTCTTGAAATCGACATTTTAGAATATTTAAAAAGCTACAGCAATCCTTGCTTATTTTATTTTTTAAAATTATAACTTTCCAGCTGATCAACGACGGCTCCGCGGCGGCTCTAAGTCATGGCGTGTTCAGGAGGAAGGAAATCACCGAGAAACCTCAGGTAATTGTTCTTCGGAACTCTTTATTTGTTTAGTCCTTTCTTCTTTTTTAGTATTTTTTTGTTAAGTGTCTGTCCGAGCTTAGTTCTCGATACCTGTCAATGGTAACCCCCACAAGTTATACATGGCTCCAAAGATAACTGTCTCGGTGTGCAACGTAGCCTCTTTATCGCAATTTGAATTATTTGGAAAAGGATAAAACCCGCAAATTTAATCGAAAAATGTCAAAATTAGCATTAAATAAATAGAAATTCCTCAAGTTATATCGATGGAAAGTGCCTAAATTTATGACACGGTTAATACAAACTATGATAATTAACATAAGCTTCCGAATCAATCAGAAAAGACATCGATAAAGCAATTTAAATATAATTAAATAAATTCGGTTTCAGAGGCTGTTGGTTTACGACGTGGGGGCAGCGAAGACAACCGCTACATTGGTCGAGTACAGGACTGTAAAAAGGGACAAGAGTACGGAGCCGGAGGTTAGCCAATTTTCCTGAGGCATATTGTTGAGATTTGTATCTTTTCATCAAGTTTAAAGCCCGATTATATCTCGCGTATAAATTCCCCAAAATATAAAATTGATTGAACACTGGGATAAATTCTCTAAATTTCGTTGGCTTTATAGGTCTTAGTAGTAAATGATTGGTTCTGGAGACGATTTTCTGATATAAAATGATTAGTTGAAACTTATTAAAAATAAGACGAAATGGAATTGATTTTTTCAGATGTTCGTCTTGGGCGTTGGCTTTGACCGTACTCTGGGTGGATTCGAATTGACTTTGCGACTACGCGACCACTTGGCTAATAAATTCAACGAGGCCTACAAACCCAAACAGAAAATCCAGGTATTTAAAAATTCTTCAAAGCTTAAAAAAAATCTTTTCCAGGAGAATCAAAGGTCCATGGCTAAGTTGTTGAAAGAGGCTGAACGCGTTAAACAGGTTGGGTTTATCTTGATCTTTATTTATTTTATAAAAATTTGAAAATTATTTCAAACATTATAATTGATTATTTAAAAAATAACATGCTCTAGGTCCTCTCCGCCAACACGGACACTCTGGTGCAGATCGAGCGCGTGCACGAGGACAAGGATATGAGAATCAAACTGACCAGGTTGGGTAATTGAAGTTAAGACTCCGAGCATCAGAATTAAGCTTCCTACTTTCAAGTTATTTTTTTCTCTACCTCCCAAGTTAAGTTCCGAACTTCAATGCTTAGTTTTAATTTCGACTTTAAAATTTTTAACTGCTGAATTTAATTATTAATTTTAGGGACGAGTTCAGCAAGCTCTACGAGGATTTGGACTCCAGATTTACGGAACCTATAACTCAGGCCTTGAAAATCGGACAACTCTCGTTGGAGGAGGTAATTAGCGATAGTTAGCTCGATAATTAGCCAATTAACTTTAGCTATCTTGATTTTAATAATATATGTTTCATGATTTGTTTAAAATATGCTATCGATATCGCTCTTTAGTAATCTTGTTTCAGCGATTTTGGATTTTTAAATTTTCGAAACATCTCAAAAATTAAATTTGAAAATTGCAGGTGGACCAAATCGTTTTTATGGGTGGTGGAAGTCGGATTCCGAAAATTCAGGAAATCGTTCAGGACTTTGTCAAACCGTAATTTTTTAAAATTTATTCTCCAAAATTTAGTAAAATATTTCTTTTAGAAAGACGATCGGAAAATTCTTGAACACGGATGAGGCCATCGCCATGGGAGCTCTATTTCAGGTAGGTTTCAAAGAATGTTCAAAATTTCGTTTTTTTTTTCAACAAAGTATTGCATCCCTTCTTTTTATTTTCATCTTAAAATAGTTATGTTTCAAAGAAAGAATAAGGAAGTTTACTTTTATATTTTTTTCTTGATATTGCTGCTGCTCGCATATTATTGAAAATAATAACTTATGAAAAAGAAATTGAAATATTTTTAAATAATAAAGGTGAAATATAACAACTTAAAATAAACAAAAAATTCGAAAATTTCAGTCAGCCCACCTCAGCAAAGGCTTCAAGGTCAAGCCGTTCCAACTCAACGAGCTCATTCTTTTCCCGGTTGAGGTAAAATTTAAAATAAAAAAACCCCTTTTCTAAAAGTCCAATT
The DNA here is from genome assembly GCA_002287525.1 of Diploscapter pachys. Lineage (NCBI taxonomy): Eukaryota > Metazoa > Nematoda > Chromadorea > Rhabditida > Rhabditidae > Diploscapter > Diploscapter pachys. Next base: position 62,259 of record LIAE01010305.1, read on the forward strand.
TTCAGGTCGATTTCGTGAGCAAAAATACGAACGAAGCCGGGGAAAGTGTCGAAAAGAACTTATCTCGAGCCATTTTCCGCTTCAGAAATAACTACCCGACTAATAAAAAGGTGCGATTTTTGAACTTCTTCAAAATCAACAGTTTTAAATATTCGATGTGGTTTATTTCCAAGGTTTTTATTTTTAAAAATGAAACTTATCAGAATTTTTTAAATGTTTTCATGTGTCACCGGTAATTTGTTTGGATCTAATATTTCTAAATACAACAGTTTAGTTTGAGTTTTTTGAAAGTTACAGCGAATATTAAATGTTGAAAATTTCAATCCGGAAAACTGGCTGGAACTTTAAGGAATTATTTTATTTCCACAAATTTTCAGTCGCTCTCTCTGACTTCGTACACGAGCGATTTCACGATCACTTGGAAATTCGGCGATTTGGCGCACTTTTCCGAGAAGCAGCTTGAAGAATTCGGGGAACTCGTCAAACCTGCCCAGGTATTTTGTTTCGAACTTTATAATTTTCTGAAAAAATTGGCTATTATTATGCCCTACTGCAAAGTAGCACTATTGTTCTTGGACAATGAGAGATTAGATATAGAAATTGTGAAGATTATTTTGAAAACCAATCCTTAAAGATCTATAAAATGCCATACTTCTTCTTTGAATAAATGTACTATTTTTTGCAATTTTTAAATTTCTTTGAAAAATGCTTATTTTTCAGATTACCGTGACCGGGCTGGCCAAGGCTTTGGAGGAAAACCTAAAGGAAGACAGTGACTACAAGGGTTGGTTTTGAAGAAAAATCGTTTTTTTTCAATTTTAGCCCAAAAATATTATTTTGTGTGTATGTGCTTTTTTAATTTGTATTTTTAGGCGTGAAAATCGGCTTTCAACTGGATCCAAGCGGCATTGTGCGAATTGGAAAAGCCGAATTGAATATCGAAAAGAAGAAGGGCGTCATTGGATGTAATTTGAAATTTTTATAGTTAACTCTAAACATGAAACAAAGAAATATATAATTTTCTCTATCGAGTTTCTGCAAAAAAATTCCAAATACCTTTTACAGGGTGCGGACAAATTATGGAGGCACCGATAAATTGGGATTTAACCCGAAATATTG